>ML336835.1:0-38151 GCA_005239505.1 Nicotiana paniculata | reverse complement strand
TTAATCTTTAGTGTTAGTAATTTAAATAACATCAAGTGACAGTTGAGTATTCTAACAGCTTGCTTGATACGTAAATTCCCTGTGGGATCGACTCTGGGCATAATACCCCGGATTATATTTGCAATTCCCGCTTAGTCTTTTATTAGACATAGTTGAGCGTGATCAATAAGCAATGACCCTGCCATCCTGTATCAACACTGCACCAAGCCCAATACGGGAAGCATCGCAATAGACTATATAAGGCCCCGAACCTCTGGGCAAAAGCAATACCGGTGCCGTAGTCAGAGCTGTCTTGAGCCTCTGAAAGCTCGCCTCACACTCGTCCGACCATCTGAACTGGGTACCCGTCTGGGTCAACCTAGTCATCGGGTCTCTAATAGATGAGAACCCCTCCACGAACCGACGATAATAGCCTGCCAATCCCAAGAAACTCCGAATCTCTGTAGCTGATGCTGGTCTAGGCTAGTTCTTGACTGCCTCAATGTTCTTCCAGTCAACCTGAATTCCCTCTGCTGATACGACATGACCCAGAAATGCAACTAAACTCAACTAGAACTCACACTTCAAAAAATTTGCATATAGCTGACTGTCCTTCAGAGTCTGAAGAACCACTCTGAGATGCTGCTCGTGGTTCTCCTAGCTGCAGGAGTATATCAATATATCATCAATGAAGACTACCACGAACGAGTCCAAATAAGGCCTGAACACTCGGTTCATCAAGTCCATAAAAGCTGCTAGGGAATTTGTCAACCCAAACGACATGACCAAAAACTCGTAATGCCTGTACCGAGTGCAAAAAGCTATCTTAGGGACATCAGATGCCCTAATCCTCAACCGATGGTAGCTAGATCTCAAGTCTATCTTTGAAAATACCTTGGCACCCTGAAGCTGATCGAACAAATCATCAATCCTTAGTAGTGGATTCTTACTCTTGATTGTAACCTTGTTCAATTGCCGGTAATCAATGCACATCCTCATCGAACCATCCTTTTTCTTCACAAACAACACCGGCGCACCCCAAGGCGAAACGCTGGTTCTAATGAAACCCTTCCCAAGAAAAATCCTGCAACTGTTCCTTCAACTCTTTCAACTCTGGAGGGGCCATGCGATACATCGAAATAGAAATGGGCTGGGTGCCCGGAGCTAGATCAATGTAGAAATTAATGTCCCTGTTGGGTGGCATCCCGACAGGTCTGAAGGGAAGACCTCAGGAAACTCATGAACCACAGGTACCGAATCAATAGAGGAACCTCAACACTGGAATCGCGCACATAAGCCAAATAAGCCAAACACCCCTTCTCGACCATATGCCGAGCCTTCACGTACGAAATAACACTGCGGGTAGAATGACCAGGAGTCCCTCTCCACTCTAAACGGGGCAAATCCGGTAAGGCTAAGGTCAAAGTCTTGGCATGGCAATCCAAGATAGCATGATATGGGGATAACCATTCCACCCAATATAACATCAAAGTCGACCATATCTAAAAGCAACAAATCAACACGGGCCTCAAGACCCCCAATCGCCACAACACAAGAACGATGGACTCGATTGACCACGATAGAATCACCCACCAGTGTAGATACATAAACATGAATACTCAGTGGATCACTAGGTATGACCAGGTACGGTGCAAAATAAGAGGACACGTATGAATACGTAGACCCTGGATCAAATAGCACTGAAGCATCTCTACCAGAGACCTGAATAGTACCTGTAATGACTGCATATGAAGACTCAGCCTCTGGCCTGGCTGGAAGAGCATAAAATTGGGGCTGGGCCCCACCAGTCTGAACCATATCTCTGGGACGACCGGCTGCTGGCTGGCCTCCACCTCTGGCGGCATGAGCTCCATCTCTATGACCTCTACCTCCACCTCTAGCACCTCTACCCCCACCTCTGGCTGGCTGGGCAGGCCGTGGAACACCTGGTGCCTGTACCATGGCACGAGAACCCTGATGCTATGAACTACCTGATGCTCGAGGGCAAAATCTGGCAAGGTGACCCGGATCGCCGCAAGTGTAACAAGACCTCGGCTGCTGAGGGAACTGAATCTGACCCTGTCGACCTGAATGACCACCTCAGAAACTCTAATGTGGCGGTGCACTGATGGGAGCTGGTGGCGCACTGTAAGGATGCTAATTAGAATAATGCGTCTGATAATCATGACCACCTGAAGTACCATGGGAAACCTGGAGAGCTGACTGAAAGGGTCTAGGGGGGTGACCTCTACCTGAAGAATCCCTGCCTCTAGATGAGGCTCCACTGAAATGACCGAAATGAAGGGGCCTCTTGTCAGCCTCCTGACCACCACCCTGTGACATAATCATCTCAATCCTCCTGGCCACATTGGCCGCATCCTGGAATGATATATCGGTACCTGACTCTCTAGCCATCTGAAGTCTGATAGGCCGGGCCAATCCCTCAATAAATCTTCGAACCCTCTCCCGATCAGTGGGAAGTATCATAAGAGCATGTCAGGCTAGAGTGATGAACCTGGTCTTGTACTGAGTGACTGACATAGATCCCTGCTGAAGACGCTCAAACTGCCTCCGAAGGTCCTCTCTCTGAGTAATGGGAAGGAACTTCCCCAAATATACCTCTGAGAACTCAGTCCAAGTCAAAGGTGTAGATCCAGCTGGTCTGGCTAAGCAATAGTCTCTCCACCAACTCTTGGCTGCGCCAGATAACCGAAAAGTAGCGAAGTCAACTCCGTTAGACTCCACTATGCCCATGTTCCGAAGAACCTCATGGCAGCTGTCCAAATAATCCTCGGGGTCCTCTGATGGTGAACTCGTGAAAGTAGCAGTGAATAACTTAGTGAACCTGTTCAGTCTCCACAAAGCATCTGCTGACATAGCTGCTCCATCTGCTACCGGTGCTGCAATACCCGGCTGAGCTACTCCGGCTGGCTGAGGTGCCGGAGTCTGAAACTGTGGAGCTAGCTGCTCTGGCATGCGGGTGGCAGGAGTCTGGGCACCTCCCCCATCCTGAGAGACGGCTGGTGCAGTAGGAAGAAGACCTGCCTGTGCTACACTCTCCATGAGTCCGACTAGACGGACAAGGGCGTCCTGAAGCACTGGGGTAGCTATGAACCCCTCTGGGACCTGAGCTGGTCCAGTTGGGACTCCCGGAACTGGGACCTCCTCATCAGAAAAGACCTGAGGGTCCTCCACTGGGGCTGCTGCTCTAGGCTGAGCCCGACCTCGGCCTCGGCCTCTAGAACGTCCTCGTCCTCGACCTCCACCCCTCGTAGGAGCTGTAGCAGGAGTGTCGGCCTGCTGAGCGGAACCAAGGGAAGCACGCGTCCTCGCCATCTGCGAGAGAATATAATAGAAACTCAATCAGTAGTCAGAATTCATATCGCATGACAAAGATGAAAAGAAATATGGAGTCATCCTAACTTTGCAGCCTCTGGGGGATAAATACAGACGTCTCCGTACCGATCCCTCAGACTCTACAAAGTTGTCCGTGAGTTGTGAGACCTAAGCAGCCTAGAGCTCTGATACCAACTTGTCACGCCCCAAAATCCCACCATCGAGCCGTGATGGAATCTAACGTTGAACCTGCTAGACAAGCCAACGTGTACGATTAAACTAGCCTGATAACCTCGAATCAACAGAACAGGCTAAAGCAGTTCACAACTTAACAGCGGAAATAAAATATAGTTCAAAACTAAGTAAAGACAACATGATACATCGACGCATAATTTTCCCAAAAACCTGGAGTCACAAACTCACGAACTGTCTATAAGAGTGCTAAATACAAAGTCTAAAAGGAGATACATGACTGTCTCTGAAACTAGAGGAAAAACAAGACAGAAACGAAGACATAGGGATGGGAGAGACGCCAAGGCCCACGAATGCCAGCGGGTATACCTTGAAGCCTCTAGGATAAGCTGGAAGACACTCCCACTAATGATGTCCTCCGGGTCTGGCTGCGTAATCTGCACAACATAAAGAAGTGCAGGTGTAACATCAGTACAACCGACCCTATGTACTGGTAAGTGACTAGCCTAACCTCGACGAAGTAGTGACGATGCTAGAACCAGACTACCAAATAAACCTGTGCAGTTCGAATAAATATATATATATACAACGGAAAAGAAATACAGGGAGAAAAACAATCAATAAAGGAAAGGGAACATGCTGTGGGGTGATATCAGTTTCATATAAGAAATCTCAAATAAAGAAAGGAACAACAAGGCCAGAATATCAATAAGGATCAGAACTCACAAACTTGCATGGCATCACCCTTCATGCTTTTACTCTCGTCCTCACTATGCAATGTATAATGTAATCAATGTAAATCATGGCACGGCATCACCCTTCGTGATTTTACTCTCTTTCCTCACAGTATAATCAATGAATATCGGTACAGAATGGTACATCGTATGGCACGACATCACCCTTCGTGCTTTACACTCTTTCCTCACAATATCAAACAATGCACGGCATCACCCTTCGTGCTTTAACACTCTTCCTCACAATAGCAAACAATGCACGACATCACCCTTCGTGCTTTAACACTCTTCCTCATCCAAACAACAATCACAAACAAAGGGAAATGGAGTAAATAGAATAAAAATAGGAATCCCGGCAAGGGAACAATAAGAGTAATCTCAATATCCCAACAAGGGAGATAATCACTAAAACATCAATGACCCAGCAAGGGTATATTTTAGTAACTCTTCCTCTTTCTTTCACTTTCATTTCATAATTTACTCTATTGCTTGAGCCAATGCTCCAAAGGATTCAATTATCTCATATATCTTCACCATTCGTTTTACAACTTGAGCCAACGCTCCTCGAAGTTTAAAGATCACAACTCTCTTCACATGCTCTTTACAACATATAGAAATCATCAATTAAGCATGGAAGTTACAACAAACTCAGAATATTCGCAATATAAAGATTCACGGTCATTCTAGACACCAATGTATAGATACTCTTCACCATCCCTATACATCGTACTCGAAAATTAGCAAGTAGCAATTAAGACTCAACTCCTAATCCCTCAAGCTAAGGTTAGACCAAACACTTACCTCGGGTCCAAAATATAGCAATCAACCTTCTAACACCGCCTTTCCTTTAGAATCCAACTCCGGAATGGTATTATCTAGACATAATTAACTCAAATATATCAATAAGGATTCAATGATTCAATTACATATCCTAATCACCCATTTCCATGCATTCTTCCAAAATAACAAAATTTGACCCCGGGCCCGCTTGGTCCAAACACGAGGCTCGGACCAAAACCATGTCACCCATTTACCCACGAGCCTGAATATATAATTTGTTTTCAAATTCGACCTCAAAACGAGGTCTTAATCAAAAAAATTCAAAAAGGCCTAACTCTACCCAAATTCCCAATTTTCCACTCTAATTTGCATGTTTTAGGCTTAGGAATTCATTAGATATAGATGAAAAAATGATGGAAACAAGTTAAAATTTACTAACCCAAGAAGTTTTGGTGAAGGAAGGCTTCAATAGACGCCTAAGGGCCTTGGAGAAGAAGAAGTTCGTTATGATTTATGAAAATCCCGTAGCTACTGGTTCTGGAAATATTTATATATGACTGGGAAAAATTGCCCTTCGCGTTTGAGGAAGGGAGGTCGCGTTCGCGAAGGGTAAACTGCGCAAACCATCGCATTAGCGGAAGGGAGAACGCGAACGCGAACGCGAACGCAAACGCGAACGCGAACGCAAACGCGAAAAGTAAAAAGGCTGGGGTCCAGAAGTTGACTTACGCGAACGCGTGGGACATCACGCGAATGCGATGAAGTGGACCTGCAAAGCTACGCGATCGCGGTCAAATGTACGCGAACGCGATGAGGAAAAGAGGGCTAAACCCTCAGGGTCAAATAACCCTATGCGATCGCGTGTGTACAGACGCGAATGCGGTGAAGGAAAAGCTTAAAGCTTCACGAACGCGGAAGAGGCATCGCGAGCGCAAAGAACAAATGGACCTGCAACTGCTGAAGGCAAAAACCAGCAATCTTCCTAAGTTCAAAATCACTCCAAGACACCTCTGCAACGCTCTCGAGCCCTCGAGGCTCCTAAAAAATCACATGTACTAACTCATCAACATCCTACGAACTTAACCGTGCGATCAAATCGCCAATATAACATCAAAACAACGAATCAAACCTCAAAATCACTAGTTTTTCTTCAAACTTCATAAACTTTCAAATTTAGAGTTTCAAGTCCGAAACATGTCAAACGACGTCCAATTTCAACCAAACTTCACAGAAATATCTTAAACCACATATCAGACCTATACCGGGCGTCGGAACCAAAATACAGGTCCGATACCAACACATTCTAACCAATTTTCATTTCACTTTTCTTTATAAATTTTAGAAAAATAATTTTACTCAAAAATTCATTTCTCGGGCTTGGGACCTCTGAATTCGATTCCGGGCATACGCCCAAGTCTCATATTTTCCTACGAACCCTCCGGGACCGTCAAATCACGGGTCCGGGTCCGTTTACCCAAAATATTGACCGAAGTCAAGTTTGCTCATTTTAATATCAAATTTTAGCATTTTTCACAGAATTTCATATTTAAGCTGTCCGGCTACGCGCCTGGACTGTGCATGCAAATCGAGGCAACTAAAGATGAGGTTTTCAAGGCCTCGGAAGTACGGAATGGGTAATAGAATTGGGTCATCACACCCTTCTTTATACCTGGACGAGACCCATTTTTGTGACCCGCCCCATATCCCCTTTTAATCCTCGTTGATCTCAGAGATCAACGACTCTCAAACCATCTCCCCTTTTTAAATCCAGTAAACCCATAATCCTAGAGACTATTTCCCCCATGCTGCCGCCCTTTGAACCTTTCAAACACTCCCCCTTCAAAAATCCTATCCGCCTCTTCAATCTTCTCAGACTCTGGCCCTAATATGGAATCCTTTCGTGATTCTCTTGCCATATTCTGCAACTACTCACGCGTTCATGGTGTTACTTAGTATTTACCTAACTATGGTAAAGGCTATCTTTCAAGACGGGCCTGATTTGGCTCTAATTTTGTGAAGATCTGGCCGATGTTTCATATATATATGCTCTGCAATGAACGATTCTTACATTTCCGACAAGATTCATGACCATTCGACTCAACTAGGGTTTGAAATTTTGATTTCTCCTTTGCCGGTTCTATTATTGATTATATGTGATATTTTCTTTCCTTATTTGTGTTTGATTAAATGTTTTCCATGTTTGTTTGTTCAATTTCCACCACTATAAAAACCCCTCACCCAACTCCCCTAGTACGGACCTTAATAACTGTTCTCTCATTCTCACTTGTTCTCTATATTCTGAATCTATCGCTCTTGGCCAGCTGAAAAGCCAAGAACATCAAAATTCTCTCTATCTATCTCCCTAGTGTGAGCACTGCTCGGGGCTCGTTCGAAGCTCCTGTGAACTCTAACGCACTAGGGTTTGGAGTTCTTTTGCTGTTGTTCCTACTTTGCTATTGAAACTTTGTTCTCTTCTATTTGTTATTAATTCTGCAAACTGGTAAGTGTTCAATCCCTCACAATTATGTTTTCTCCCTTATTGTGTTCATGCTTCTAAATATGTATTTTATTTGAACTCTTACGAACCAATATGACACTGTATTGACCTTGTTTTTTAAAATTCTACTATAATTCTTCATCAGAATCTGTATAAGTCTATGTATGTTCATTTAGTGTGTTCAATGTGGATGATTTTCTGATTGTTATGCTTGTTGAGACTATCACGTTCATGTATTCGTTTATGGACTATTTGTTATGAGTCCTTTTTCATGCCTTACCTTGAACTTTGTACTTGAACTCCTAGGGAACTAGTTCCTACCTAGAATTTTCCTTAACGACTCTCTTTCTGCTGAATCCTTTATTCATAACCTACTATTTCTCTACAAATTGACCCATTATCATTCCATGTGACCATATTGTTGCAATGTTTAGCCCAATATGCTTCCTTGCTATTTTTTAAACTTTTAAGTGTGATCCATTCTTGGCTAGTACTTCCTAAATCCTACAAGGCAAAAATGCAATATCCAGCTTTCTTCGATGTGTAATCTAGAACTTGGTGTATCCTTGCCTACTATGAATTCTGGTACTGTGCTATGACTGGTATTTAGCATGTTCATGACTTTTCATGCTCAATTAAGGATTGTGTAGACCATGTCCATCAACCTGTTAGTTATGCTATTTTCATTAGGTTCTTTTATAGTAGACACTTTTATGTGGAAACTCCATCCCCTTGTCCCTACCAATGACTCTGTTAGATTCTTATGTGAATTGTCTGAAGTCTTTCAGGCTATTGCTGAACTATGCTTTGCTTTGAAACTCTATTAGAAGTAGTTATTCGATCCTGTCATTTTGAACATAGCATAAACCACCTTATGTATGTCTTGTTCTCTTGCCAATATCTCATGTAACACATCCTATATGTCCTAGTTATATTTGTTGTTAATTATAGCTTTAAGAATTAAGTGTGTGGATTTGAGAGTAGTTCGTCATTTGTTTAGTTAAGTTTTGCAACAACTGGGTAAGTGAGTCCTCCATTCGGGCCTGGTACGGGTCCATATTGAGCTTGAACCTTTTAGTTGACATACTCTGATGCTTGGGGTGCACCTGGATCTGCCTCTACTGTTTGTATGAAGAGTGAGCCTGTTGAAGGCTCAGGCAGTCTTGGGTTATCTCTTCTTGGGCCTTTAGTTATTTCAATGCTGTAATACTGAGGCTTATTTTCATTTCTTCTTGTGCTTGTAGTAATTTGTAAGCAAACAATTGGGGTGTTAGTGAAATTGGGGAAACGAGTATATTCTAATGCTTGCATGAAAGGGTAGAATCATGCATATAGGATCTAAATATTTCATTTTGCTCAATATGCTCTATTTCTTTGTTAGAGATCATGCCTATAGGACCTGTTTATTTTACTTGTTCACATGCTCCACTCCTATACGTTATTAGCTGCCTATTGTATTGCAACATCATTGGTTATTTTCTCAATTTGCTCTATTGACATGTGTTAGATATCATGCCTATAGAATTGCGTTAAGTGATAGAGACCTTCTCCTATTAATATTCATTTAGATATCATGTCTATAAGATCGTAATTGATTAATTAGCTACTGTTATTACTATTTCTATCACATTGCTCGCCTAGAAAACATGCCTATAAGGATGAAGTAATATAGAACCAGTTTCAATTGCCAACTCTTAGAAATCCTGCCTATAGGATACTATTACTCGCCTAGGAAGTATTCCAGTAAAATCAAACGCGGGTAATTTTGAGCTTCCAAACGGTTTTACTGCCTCATTGCATAAACAATTTAGAGATCATGCCTATAGGGTTTGTAGTACCTATAATCTGCAAATTCGCTGTTCTAAAACAGCATCACTGCCTGTAGGCTTGAAATCAAAATCACATAGAAGCGGTGTCTATAGGACTTGATGACTCTAATTTGTCTTAATTCTTAAACTGTATACTGCCTATGATATGAATCTGCTCGCGTGCATTTGTGTTATGTGTGGAAGTTAACTTGAGCCTTTAATTGTCTTTACCTGAAGTCTTATCTCTTTTGAATGTCGCTTAGTTTTATCATTTTGAGCAACCTAAGTAAAGTCTAGAACCACCCAAATAGTAGGTCCAATGCCTCCTGGACCATAGGCATGGGACGGGTAGTGCACACATAGGACGCGACTTAGAATTGAATTAGAACGCTTTGGGTAACAACTTCAACATAATAATCGGGTACTAAGAGATGATAGTCTGTGCCCGCTGAATAATACGAGCAACTCCTACCTAAAGGAGTTGCGAAGTATTATTTATGTTGCACGGGATGATCCTTTAGGCTAAATAACTTTGGACCCCCTTTCTTTTATACACTTAGTCATTTAATATAGACCATTATAGCTGTATCCTTGTAGTCTTTAAGAGTTGTACCAATTCTCATTGTGTTATAATGAAACTCTTCGATTGTTATTTGATCACTTATACTAATCCATATGATCTTGAGTTCGGTCGGGACCCACAGTTGTGGACCTCGAAGAGTTCCTAACACCTTCTCTTCGAGCTAATTTGAGCCCTTATCCGATCTTTGGTAACGCAAACTAGTTAAAATAGAGTTATTTGCATAATAGGTTCCCTAATGCACCTTAAAATATTAGGCAAAGACTCTTCTCTTTTAATCTCTTCCTTAAAAAAGTTGTCACACATCAAATCCCGATTTCACGAGGAAAAGGGGCGCAAAAACATGGCGACTCTGCTAGGGATACACTTAGGCTCTAACCATAATGAACCTGACTTATGTGGATTACTTTCTTTATGCACATTCATTCCCCTATTCACTTTTATTTGTTTAAATCTGTTATGACATGTACATCCCTCCCCCTATTCACCTTTATTATTTAAACCTGTTATGACATGCACATCCCTTACCTTTCTCACCTATGTTTGTCTGATCTGCTATGACATGCACGTCCCTTCCCCTATTCACCTCTAATTGCTATGACCACTCTTTATCTTGTCAAAATTTCTATATCATGCCTACTTCGTTACCTGCTTTGCATATATTCTATGAACTAAACTGACTTCCTCCTTTTGTTTTTCTTTCCTTTTCCTTCCAATATTTATTTTGCTATTATATTTATTGTTTTCACATATTTTATCATGCAAATACTTGACAACGTGTTATTATGTCTACATAAAGCATGCTCTACATCATACTCCACTCGTGTCAATTATCAACATAGCGGCGCTTGATGAGTGTCCACGCTCTTCCAAAATTACCTTTTTTAAATCGGAAAAGCTTATTTGCGGTAGACTAGTCGATCATCGGTGCAGTCGACTGTCCCGTGCCTTACCCTCTCAAGTTGTCCGCTTGAGAGTACCAGTCTATACCATTCTAGAAATCTTACTCCAATGTCAAATGTACATGCATAATATTAAACCTATTACGGGTTAGAACATTGTTAACGTTATAATCCACTAAGATAAGCCTTGTCCAAATTCTGATGGGATTTCCATAATCCCAATGGACACCATCATGTTATGTGCATTACTTGGAGAAAATGTGCCAATATGTTGATCATTATTGTGTAAGTGGTCAAATCTGGAGGGGGAAAGGGCTAACTTTATTTGTTTGCAGAAAATGAAGCATGAAGTTACCAAGTTCGACGTGGTCCAAAACATCCCACCTCTGCTACTTGACTGGTGGAAAGACCTTGAACCTTGGTACAAGAATCATGTGAGAAGGGTACTTGATGACCTTCCATCTTTTCTTAATATCCAACCAAATAGGGCATTGATTGAGGCCGCTACTATGTTCTGGGATGAGAAAAGAGCGATCTTCCGATTTGTTGACATAGAAATGATTCCTCTCTTAGAAGAATAGGAGCCTTTGCTAAGCTGCCATGGGAAAGTCCGGGGTTACTAGACTAGAGAATCGCACCCCTCCCGATTTTCTAAAGATGTTGGGCTTTAAGAAAAATGAAAAATTACTTTGCTTAAAGAAATCCTACATCCCTTTTGGGTTTCTTTATGAGCATTATGGACATAGTAAGTCATACCGTCTTCATCATGAGAAACTTTCCATTACTTCCCTAGGTTGGACGTACTGTTGGGTTTATGTATTCATCATTTTCTTCTTGGGTTTGTTGATATTTCCAATGAAAAGGGGAAGTATCTACACTCGTTTAGCCATGTTTGCAAGGACTTTAATGGAAGGGATCGAGGGGAAAACCTACACCATCATCCCTATGATCCAAACCGAACTGTACCGCGCTCTAGATCGGTGCAAGCAAGGGTTCGGGCATTTTGAAGGTTGTAATCTGTTACTGCAAGTCTGGATGACAGAACACTTTCAAAGGGGAGAATATCGTCAAGAGATTCTACGACGGTCATTGAATGACTACATAGCTTACCACCATCCAAAGTAAATGACATTTATCGATAGGTTTGCACAACCTGGAAGTGCTGTAAGTTGGGTGCGTTTCTTCAGCAATCTGACAGACGAGAAGGTACATTGGATGTTTGAATGGTTTCCTAGGAGCGAGTTCATCATTAGGTCAAGGAATACTACTCATTTGATACTGATTGGGTTGCGAAACATTTATCCTTATGCTCTTATAAGGGTAATGAGACAAGTAGGAAGAAAACAAGTCATACCTCGGGTTTCCAACATGGTCCAATACAAGGCAGATTTGAAAGGGGACATCATTCCTTTTAAGTTCGAGGCACAATATATGTGGAACCAGAAGGTCATCGTGGAAAGAGAGATTATTGAGCAAGACAAATATCATGCTGGTCATGTGTACTTTTATCCATCATGGTTGGTACATGATATAGACGGAGACGTCAAGCCAGGGGTCAATCTGGAAAACATGATCATTGATGATGATGCTGAGGCACAAGTAAAGTATAGAAGACTTCGCAAAAGGGTTTTCGAGTTTGAAGCTAGGCATCTGGAACAACACAAAGTGGACATGGAGGCTATAAATGAATGGATGGGAATCGTCACTAAGTCAACAGAGAGGTTGGAATATCTGGAACAGGGATTGATGGAGCTTGAGAGAAAAATGAGAAAGAGGCTTGCAGATTGTCAAAATACGGATGTAAACGAAGGAGGGAATCTAGAAAAGGCTTACTTATTATTGGACATGCGCAACTTGGGGAACTTGATTGATGGAGTCAAAAGATCCAAGCATGGAGAAGGTCCTTCAGGAACCAACTAGACTAGAAAATAACATTTTTTATTATTTTCTAGCGTAATTTTAGATTTTAATTGTGATAAGGCTAAATGCCATTAGTAACTTTATTATTATTTTCCATTTAGTGAAGGGTTGTCTCATTTTCATATTAATGAAATGACACAATTATTGGCATCAATTTTCTCCAAGTCTATGTGTCGCTTAGGCCTACCTTGGGAACAACGAGGTCCTCAAATTAGGACGCAAATTATTATATGATTTTGCAAAACATGTTTAATATTTCAAGCATTCTTTCAATACCCCTTACTAACGTGGTTACCTTTTTTGCTTTTTCTTTCTTTTGATTATTCCCATTCCCCAAGGTTGGTTCGTGCATATTGGCATCGTCAACATATCACACTAGAACCAGAGGTCCTCCACCTCCTTCTCCACCGAGAGATCCTAAAAGAAGAACAAAGGAAAAGAGAAAATGGATGATCTGAGTGGTATTATAAAGGATAACACCACCATGGCAGATAATGTCGAAACTTCAGATGGCCGAAGCACTCTAGCACAAAATGAACTGGTCTTATGTCTGGAACAAAAGATCTTGGAGTTACAAGGAGAACTTGAGCAGGTCCAAAACTTGGAAAACCCCTCTCTCACCAAACGCCACCACCAAACTCACAAAACCAAAACCCGCCACCAAATCCTCCTGCACCACACCAGTACCCCACACCTCCTCAAAACCTTAATCCTTATCCAATACCTACTCCTCAACAACACCATCATCATACAACCCAATACCCACATACTACCGCTTATCACACTCCCCATAATGTACCACAACCTACTCCTGATCCCCAAAACTCAACAAATGATCACCCTTATATCCAGATCCCCAGAGTCCATCAAAGCAATCCAATATATGTGGAAACCTTACCCCAGACCATGCAACAAACCCTATACATACCATAATCGACCGAGAAGGACCTTCTCATTAAGAATATGGCGGAGGATCTCAAAAAGATCACTGGCAGAGTTCATAATGTCGAAGGTGGTAAAGGCATTGAAGGTTTAAACTATGCAGATTTGTGCATCCAACCAGATGTAGAATTGTCGGAGGGTTACAAACCTCCCAAATTTGAAATGTTTGATGGAAATGGTGATCTGAAAGTGTATCTGAGGACATATTGTGACAAGCTTGTTAGGGTGGGAAAATATCAACAAATCCGCATGAAATTGTTCATTCGAAGCCTCATAAGGGATGCATTATCTTGGTATATCAGCCAGAATCCGAAGAAGTGGGTTAGTTGGGTAGGTGTGGCATTAGACTTCATGGATAGATTCAGGTTCAACAAAGAGAATGCACAAGATATTTTCTACATACAAAACTTCAAGAAGAAACCAACAGAAACGTTTCGTGAATATGCTACTCGGTGGAGATCTGAGGCTGCGAAAGTAAGGCCAGCGCTCGAAGAAGAACAAATGAACAAGTTCTTCGTTAGAGTTCAAGACCTGCAGTATTATGAAAGGTTGATGGTTATTGAGAACCACAAATTCTCCGACATCATCAAGCTAGGAGAAAGAATAGAAGAAGGGATCAAAAGTGGAATGATGACAAATTTTGAGGCACTGTAGGCCACAAATAAAGCCTTGCAATCGGGAGGTATTTCAAAGAAAAAGGAAGTAGGTGCTGTAATGGTAGCCCAAGGTCCTAAATCTCCTCTCACATACCAAATACCTCCACCCACATATCAACCTTCACCCCCCAAATACCAACAACCTTCTACCACCTACCACGCCTATAACACTCAACCCGCATATTACCATTCACCTCCAGCCGCCCGCCAAAACTACCGAAAACCATGTCCAAACTTCGACCGCAGACCACCTAGACAATAAACCCCAATCGCTGAGCCTATAGACCAACTATATGAGAGATTGAAGGCTGCTAGTTATGTCACTCCCATCCCTGCCGTTGTTATGGATAATTCTTCACAGTGAATTAACCTGAATAAGACATGTGCCTATCATTCAGACATGAAGGGTCATATAATTGATGAGTATCGCACACTGAAAGACAAGATTCAGACACTGATAGACAACAAGGCCATACATGCAAAGGAAACTGCAACAAATGTGCGTAACAATCCTGTCCCGAATCACAGAGGTGAGGGAGTGAATGTGATAGAGACTGACAAAGAATGGGATGCGGAAGGGTCAATCGGACTCATTCGAGAAGGGGATGATCCTAAGACATATCTGGTCACCCTTACACCAGTTGTGGTACAAACCCAAGCACCATTTGAAGTCAAAGTAACTGCACCCTTCATTGTGATGGTATCTCCCACACCATCCTACAAGTCTGATGCCATCCCATGGGACTATGTTGCGGAAGTAAGGAGAAAAGGGAAAGCAAAGATGGAAGAGACAGGTGCGGCACAAGGCATGACTGGAACTGGCAGAGTCTATACACCTGAAAACTTGGGAGGAACAAGCAAGGAAGCCGCATCTAAGCCGCTTATTGTCGAGACGGGTATTGATGACCTTTGAAGAAAAGTACAAGCAAGAGAATACTCTGTTGTCGATCATCTGAACAAAACTCCCGCTTAGATATCCATCTTGTCACTGCTGCAAAACTCTGACACAAACAAGAATGCCTTGATAAAAGTGCTGAGTGAAGCTTATGTACCCACCAACATCACTAGTGGGGAGATGGCTAATATGGTTGGGCAGGTATAGGAGAGACACAAAATCACCTTTCATGAAGATGAGTTACCACCAGAGGGATTAAGTCAAAACAGGGCATTACATATCACAATGCGACTGGAGGATAGGTTCATCACCAGGGTCCTAATAGATGGAGGATCCAATCTCAACATATGCCCACTGACTACTCTAAAAAGGTTGGGTAAAGTCTTGCACGAGATACGTATGGGAAGCATGAATGTGAAGGCATTTGATGGATCCCTAAGGGCTACAATCGAAGAAATCAACCTCAACCTGCAGATGGGCCCGACCTAGTTTGATGTCGAGTTCCAAGTGCTGGATATCTGCTACCTATAACCTATTGTTGGGACGACCCTGGATACATGCCGTTGGGGGCAGTGGCCTCTACTCTGTATCAGGCTTTGAAGTTTGATTGGAATCATCAAGAAGTGATTATCCATGGGGATGTAAGTAACACCATCTACACCAATCAGGTCGTTCTAGTCATTAGGAATACGAAGAAGCTGGGTGGAGAGACGTATCATCGCATTGAGCGAGTCAACACAATTGAAAAGGATCGATGGTGGATTAACAATATAGAAAGCATATTACTATGGAAAGGGTATGAACCTGGCAAGGGTCTCGGCAAAAACCTCCAAGGGATCACCAAACCAGTACAACCGAAGCGTCATGGTACAACTTTCGGGCATGGGTATGAATATACTTGGAAAGGGCACCAAGATTGGTCACCACCATGGCGTGGTCCTTATTATCCATTGGGAAAACCGATACCAACTCTACGTAAGGCATTCCAACAAGTAGACATAATGTGGGGATTGGAGGAAGATGAAGTCTTAGCTGGCATGAAGAAGTTATTTCAGGATGAAAAAGACATGGATTACAGTGCGATAGTTGAGGAGGAGGAGGACCTTATCATTTAGACCGTGGAAAGAGGAGCTGTTATCAAGAACTGGACTGCTGCACCAGGGGTCCCCGTCGAGTTCCTGGGTAGCTTGGCAGATTAACATCAATTATTTTAAAATAGTTTTGAGCATTTGAGACATTTTCAGTATTTTATTTTGAAATAATTGCTCGAGTCGTCGAGTCGTCGAGCCGCACTTGTTGACCTTTTTTAAGATTTTAATTACTACTGTTTGTATTTATTATTATTCTCTATATATTTTTTTTTTACAGCATTATTATTACCTATCCCGATGAACCTGTGACTATGACATGTAATGAGATAACGCAACATAAGGATAGTGATTCGGAGGATCTGGAAGATGACATAGTACCTCAGGAAATTGTCAGAGTACCTCAGGAAATTGTCAGAGAAGTGAAATTTTTTGAAAACAAACATAAGTCTAACTTGGACGAAAATTAAGCAGTTAACTTGGGAGATTCCAAAACGGTCAAGGAAACATGTATAAGCATTCATCTATTACCACCAGAGAAAGAAGAGTACATCAGATTCCTAAAAGCATGTGAAGATATCTTTGCATGCTCCTACGATGATATGATGGGTTTGAGCACATCCATAGTGGCTCACAAGCTACCCATTAACCCTACATGTCCACCAGTAAAGCAGAAGCTCAAAAAATTCAAGACGGATATGCGTTTGAATATAAAAGAGTAATTCACCAAGCAAATCAAAGCCGAGGTTCTTAGAGTTGTCGAGTACCTGACTTGGTTGACCAACATTGTGCCAGTTCCAAAGAAAGATGGGAAAGTCAGAGTATGTGTTGATGTAAAGACCCGTAAAATTTCTATGTCTAAAATAATGCCTGAATTGGTACCTGTGCTGTTATAACTGTAGAAATTCTTAAAACGGTCCTATTTTGAGTAAAAAGTATCCCGATACTTGAAAAATTAAATTTTCCAGAGATTGTGCGTTATGTGACGCACTACGCAATCACATAACAGGTATGCGAAGCGCGTAACAGGTATGCGGACCACATAGTGGTCGCATACCTGGACAGTCTACTGTCCAATTTGAGGATAACTATGTGACTCGGAATGCGATCGCATTTTGGGTATGCAGACCGTATAGTTGTCACATTCTTTCCCCATGGTTTTTGCGAGGGAGGTTATGCGACGCACTATGCGATCGCATAATAGGTATGCTGACCGTATAATGGTTGCATACCTGGGAAGTGTGGTTCCCATTTTGGCCCAGTTGAAGGCCAACTATGCGGCCAGGAATGCCGACCGCATAGCAGGAATGCGATCGCATTCTTGACCGCATTCCTGTGTCGGGCTCCTATTTTCTAAATTTAAACCCGACCCCCTATTTTATAAAATACCCCTTCCCCTCATTTTTAACTAATTTCTGACCAAAAATAGAGAGAGAAGAAGGGAGTTCTTGAGAGAGAAGGTTTCAACTCATCCAATTTGGTTTTCCAAAATCACTCAAGCCCGAAAATTAGCAAGTTATTGTCATCCTCTTCACTCAAAGAGGTAAGTCTTCACCCTAATTCCCCACTTTTCCTAGATTGTGTGTAAGAATAAAACACACATAGGTTGGGTCTTGAAAATAAAAAAGAGAAATAGGCCATGCATGTGGGACTAAGTTGTAGTGTGTGATATTAAAAAACCAATTTGCGTAGTTCATGTTCAAATTTGGGTGAGGGAAGAAGAAATTGCCATTTTAAAACCTTGTAGTCTACTTCACAAGTTAGGGGTGTGATGGAATTCCTAAGAGAGTTACTCCATGGGTCATCGTCCTAGTTGTTAATCAATTTCCGCTATCTCGTTATAGATTGTGATTGCTAGAGGTGTTGGTGTACGGTATAACTTAAGGAAAAGCTCTTTGAAGTATGTATGGCTAACTTTAATCTTCATAGAGTCACCTTATTGGTGTCCAAACATTCGATGTGAGTTTCTTGCTGAGTATATGTGAATTGATTGCCCGATTTTGTTGAGGTGTGAGATTGCATTCTCTGATTTGCCTTAGTAGATTATCGTGATAATTGAAATTGTGAAAGGTGACACCTATGTGATTACTTTAACATGTGTAGGGTTCGTTAAATGCTTGAGTATGTTGATATGAAAGAATGATGACAAACCCAAATGTGTAAATGCATCTAAGTGATAAGGGTTAGGTAACAAGTGATGAAAGGGAAATGTGGATTGATCTAATAGAACTAAATGACCATGGAAGTATCGTATATGACTCATTGTCGGCAAGGTTTATTGTGGCTTAACTTCATATGGATTGTTGGTTGTAACGAAATTATATTCTTGTTGATGAATACCTTTGTGATAGAACTAATAGATGATAAAGACTTTAGTGAACACATGATTGTTTGGGTGTTATGAAATTGTACTTCTTGATGGTATGAAGCCCTGTGATTGAATTATGGACTGTTATTGTTTTCTATGAAATGTGATGGTCTGGTGGATTGGGTTGCACGCTGCAACACGAAGTAATAAGGGTGGAGAGGTAATAAGGACGAAGGGTAATATTGTACGGTGGGATCGGGTTGCACGCCGCAACACGAAGTAATAAGGGCGGAGAGGTAACAAGGGTGGAGTGTAAAATGTAAGGTAGGATGGGGTTTCACGCCGCAAAAAGAAATGTAAGGTAGGATCGGGTTGCATGCTGCAACACGAATTAATAAGGGTGGAGAGGTAATAAGGGCTGAAATGTGATTGTGTTGAAATTAGAATCTTTAAGGATCTCAATTTTACTTGTTGCTATATCATTGTGCAGTATGTGTTGGTTCCTTTAACTGTTTTCTATCTGTGCATTTCTTGATTTTACTTTGAGTAAAGTTGCTCATACATGCTAGTATTATTCCACAGTACTAACGTCCCTTTTGCCGAGGGCGCTACATCTTTTATATGGATGTAGGTGGGTCCATAGCAGGTAGCTCAGTTCGTCGTTAGTGGTGCCTCCTCCTCATCTTTCAACAAAGTACTGGTGAGGCCCACTTCTCCCGGGGCCGTGTGTAATTCATGTCATCTCTTTTGAGTCTATTTTGTATTGTAAGGTATAGCCTGGGCCTTGTTGCCGGCAAAGTATTGTATAAATTCCTGGTATTCGTAGAGGCTCCGTAGACATGATGTGGGTGTATATATATATATATATATATATATGTATTTTGGGTAGTAATTGTACGTATTCGGAGTCGTGGTCTGTATTGTAAAGTTATGTATGTATTGTGTATGCTTTGGGAATCAAATTGTTAAAATTCTAAAAAGAGAAATGAACTTAAGTTTTTAAATCCACGCTTAAATCCTTAGTTGTTATTTCATATGGAATATGGTGCATTGTATACACGAGGAAACGTGTTGGGTAGTAATTGCAATCCAGGTCCGCTTGACCGGATTTACCCGGTTAGGTGCCGGTCTCGTACCTCGGTTTTGGGGCGTGACAAACTTGGTATCAGAGCTTAAGGTTTTAAAAGTGTCCTAGGATGTCTCGGGGCCGTGTCTAGTAGAGCTCTTCTTATCGGTGTGTTGTCGACCACATCTATAATTAGGGGCTGCATGGAAATTTAGGAAAGTACCCTTTTATTGCTATTCTATATCGTGCAATGTGGTGGAAGGTGAGGTTGTCTATCCCTAAATCGTGCATTGTTATGATTTTCAATAAATGGCACCCAAAAAGAAAGATCGACTTGGCCTTGAGGCCAATGCCACCCCAGGCGTGGACGTGAATCCTTTATCTCATGGTGCGGGTGAGAATGATTCCCCGACCCTGAATTTCCCTAACTCTTCCATCCCAGGCCAGGATATTCCTATTCCTGCTCCAGCAGACGGTGCTACAGTCCCTCTCGCTGATGCTCCTGGTCCTTCTTCAGTCCCAGCTTCTGGTCCCGGTATTTCTGATGGGGACATCAGGGGAGCTATTCAGATGTTAACCTAGTTTGTGGCCTCCCAGGACCAAAGATCGCATGGTGCCCCTGCATCCTCTAGCAAGCAAGGGGATTCTTCAGGTTCCAGGGTCAACCAGTTCCTATGGTTAGCCCCTCCAGAGTTCACAGGCACTGAACCGAGGGCTGGTCCTCAGGAGTTCATTGATGAGGTGTGCAAAACCCTCCGAGTTATGAGGGCTACAGAGACGAGGGGGTTGAGTTTACTTCCTATCAGTTAAAGGGAGCATCGTATTCGTGGTTTGAGATGTGGGAGACTTCCAGTGGAGAAGGGAGCCCTCCGGCAAAGTGGGATGAGTTTGTTGATGCCTTCATGGATCATTTCTTGGCTGCCGAGACTATGGCAGCCCGTGCTGCGGAGTTCGAGGTCCTTAAACAGGGCAACATGAGTGTGTGGGAGTATCATTGGAGTTTGTGCGCTTGTCCAAATATGCTGTTCACATGATGCCGACTATGGGGGATAGAGTTCGTCGGTTTGTTCAGGGCCTTGGTCCCTTGGTTATTAATGAACTGCCTTGCATTCAGATATGAATTATGGGAAAATAGTGGGATTTGCCTAGGCTATAGAGGCTCGGAAATTGTAAATAAGGATGGAGAGAGAGAGCAGTAGTAGGGCCCGGTCAGCGGGCAACCCTGTGAGCTCAGTTGGAGGTGTGAGACCACCCTTGGGAGAGGATCATCAGGGCCATCTCAATCATATGCTCAGTGCTCAGCGAGTGCGCCGCCATCAGGGCACAGTTATCAGCAGGGAGGTCATTTTAGACCCGGTCCAGATAGCAGGAGGTTCTATCAGTCGCGTCGTTCCGGTAGGAGGTTTCAGCAGCAACGGAGGGTCCCCTTCCCTAAGTGTGGGAGATTTCATACTGAGCCTTGTTACTTGGATATTCCTCTATGCTATAGATGTGGAGAGAGAGGCCACATCCAGCGAGACTGCCACACACCCAGTCAGGGCGTGGGTAGGGGTACTGCTCAGCCATCCAACTCTTCAACCGCTACATCTTTGGCACGCTATCCAGCTCCAGCAGGGCGCGGTATAGTTAGGGGTGGAGCACGGTGTCGAGGGGGACCCAATCAGTTCTATGCTTTGAGTGGTCGCCAGAATGTGGAGGCTTCCCCAGATGTTTTCACAGGTATTCTGACTATTCAGTCACATGATGTTTATGCTCTTATTGATACCGGGTCTTCCTTGTCATATGTTACTCCATTTATTGCTTCAAGTTTTGGGATAAAACCCGAACATCTTCATGAACTGTTCTCTGTGTCGACTCCGATTGGTGATTCTATCACAGCCGCGCGAGTCTATAGAAATTGTGTTGTCACGGTGCGTGGTCAGGATACCACGACCGATCTTATTGAGTTAGGAATGGTAGATTTTGATGTAATTATGGGTATGGATTGGCTCTATTCGTGCTTTTCTAAACTCGACTGCCGAACCAGAATTATGAGGCTCGAGTTTCCTAATGAATCAGTTATCAAGTGGGAGGGAAATACTGTTGCGCCAAGAAGTAGATTCATTTCCTACCTTAAGGCCTAAAATATGATCAGGAAAGGGTGCATCTATAATTTGGTTCGGGTTGCAGACACCACCTCAGGGGTGCCTTCCCCCGAGTCTGTGCCGGTTGTGAACGAGTTTCTTGAAGTATTATAGATAAGCTTCTTGGGATTCCACTAGATAGAGAGATCGACTTCGGGATTGATGTGTTGCTAGATACACGACCAATATTTATTCCACCTTACAGGATGGCGCCAGTAGAATTAAGGGAGTTGAAAGAACAATTGAAAGATCTATTAGAAAAAGGTTTTATTCGGCCAAGTGTGTCTCCTTGGGCCGCACCAGTTCTTTTTGTCAGAAATAAAGACGGATCACTTCGGATGTGTATTGATTATCGGCAACTCAACAAGGTTACTATCAAAAATAAATATCCATTGCCTCGGATAGATGATTTGTTCGACTAGTTGCAAGGTGCTAAGTTCTTCTCAAAAGATTGATTAGCGGTCTAGGTATCATCAGTTAAAAATCAGTGAGCAGGATATTCCTAAGACTGCCTTCAGGACTCGATATGGCACTTTGAATTTCTGGTAATGTCTTTTGGGCTAACCAACGCCCCAACACCTTTTATGGACCTTATGAATCGGGTTTTCAAACCGTTTCTCGACTCATTTGTGATTGTCTTCATTAACGATATTCTTGTTAATTCGCGGAGTTAGGAGGATCATGCTAATCACCTCAGGGCAATTCTGCAGACTCTTCATCAGCACCAAATGTATGCAAAGTTTTCAAAATGTGAGTTTTGGCTAGAATCAGTCACTTTATTGGTCCATGTTGTTTCCAGGGAAGGGATTCAGGTTGATCCGTAAAAGATTGCAGCGGTAAAGTATTGGCCTAGGCCAACAACCCCGACAGAGATTCGCAGTTTCTTGGGTCTAGCTAGGTATTATCGGAGGTTCATGGAGGGATTCTCTACTCTCGCCTCCCCATTGACTAAGCTGACGCAAAAAGCAGTTAAGTTTCAGTGGTCAGATGCATGTGAAAAGAGTTTTCAGGAATTAAAGTCGAGATTGACTTCGGCACCGGTGTTGACCTTGCCAGAAGGTTCAGAGAGATTTGTGGTTTATTGTGATGCTTCAAGGGTTGGTTTGGGGTGTGTGTTAATGCAATGTGGTAAAGTCATAGCGTATGCTTCAAGGCAGCTCAAGAATCGTGAGAAGAATTATCCGACGCATGATTTGGAGCTCATGGCGGTTGTGTTTGCATTAAAAATCTGGCGGCATTATCTTTATGGGGTCCATGTGGACATGTTCACAGACCACAAGAGTCTTCAGTATTTATGCAAGCAGAAGAAGTTGAACTTAAGGCAGCGGAGGTGGTTAAAATTTCTCAAGGACTATGATATGAATATTTTGTACCACCCAGGGAAGGCGAATTTGGTAGCCAACACTCTTAGTCGGAAATCCATGGGTAGCTTGGCACATTTGGAAGCCGGGCAGAGGATTTTGGCTCGGGAAGTTCATCAGTTGGCTAGTTTGGGGGTATGTCTTTCGACCTCAGACGAAGGAGATGTCGTGGTGCGTAATGGAGCATAATCTTCGCTTGTAGCTGAAGTCAAGGGAAAGCAATTCAGGGATCTGGCATTGTCACTATTGAGGGAAGCAATTTTGAATCACAAGACTTTAGCATTCTCACTCGGCAATGATGACGATGTCCTGCGGTGTCAAGAAATGTTATGTGTTCCAGATGTGGATGATCTCCGGGAAAGGGTGATGGCAGAGGCTCATAATTCCAGGTATTCCGTACACCCAGGTTCTACGCAAATGTATCACGATCTCAAGGAAATTTATTGGTGGAATGGTATGAAGAGGGGTGTGGCGGACTTTGTGGCTAAGTGTTCAAATTGTTAGCAAGTGAAGGCCGAGCATCAGAGGCCCGGTGGATTAACGCAGCTTATCAAAATACCGATGTGGAAATGGGAGATGATCAATATGGACTTTGTGGTGGGGTTACCTCGCACTCCACGTAGGTTCTACTCGATTTGGGTGATAGTGGATCGACTCACAAAGTCGACACATTTTTTGCCAGTCAAGTCCACCGATACTGCAGAACAGTACGCTCAGTTGTATATAAAAGAAATAGTCAGGCTCCATGGCACTTTAGTATCTATTATCTCGGATCGAGGGGCCCAATTCACAGCTAACTTTTGGAAGAAATTTCAGCAAGGTTTGGGTACTCAGGTAAATCTCAGCACAGCATTCCATCCACAAACTGATGGGCAGGCAGAACGGACTATTCAGACGCTTGAAGATATGTTGCGGGCTTGTGTATTAGATTTCAAGGGTAGCTTGGATGATCACTTGCCGCTTATAGAATTTTCTTATAATAACAATTTCCATGCTAGTATTCAGATGGCCCCATTTGAGGCATTGCACGAAAGGATATGTAGATCTCCGATCGGATGGTTTGAGGTTGGTGAGGCATAATTGTTAGGACCGGACCTTGTGCACCAAGCTATGGAAAATGTTAGAGTCATTCAGGAAAGGATGAAAACTGCTCGCGGATGTTCGTCGTAAAGAATTGGAATTCCAAGTAATAGACTGGGTATTCTTGAAGATGTCTCCTATGAAGGGAGTAATGCGGTTTGGGAAGAAAGGAAAATTGAGCCCAAGGTATGTCGGGCCATATAAGATTGCTCAAAGGATAGGACATGTGGCTTATAGGATGGAATTGCCCCCTGAGATGTCATTAGTGCACCCGGTGTTCCATGTGTCTATGTTGAAGAAAGTGGTTGGAGATCCATCAACCATCGTGCCAGTTGAGACTATTGAGGTTAATGAAGAATTATCGTATGAAGAGGTTTCAGTTGCTATTCTTGATAGACAAGTCCGTAGATTGAGGAACAATTGCTTCAATTAAAGTGTTGTGTCAAAGTTAGCACGTTGTGGATGCCACGTGGGAAGCGGAAAATGAAATGAAAGAAAAATATCCCCATTTGTTTGAATAAGTCTAGTAGTGATCGTGAGAACTATCATCTCTCAGCAAATTATATGTTATGTTCAGTTTTGTGCAAAAGCACCCCATTTTCCCCTAATTTCTCTACTATTGTAACTTCTCAAGTTGTGCTATGATTGTGTATGTTATGATTATCTGAGTAATGTGCAACCCCTTGGAGTAAATGAAATTATGTGAAGCTCGTGTGATGGTTAGATGATTAATTAAAGTGCATATGGCAGGATTGAAGTAATTGAATTATATGGGACTTGTCGAGGTGACCAAATTATGTGCAAGGCCATCAAATAACAAGTTATGTGTGGAATTGGTTAAGAAACATGTGTTTCAGGGGCTCTCTGGCAGGTAGATAGGCCTAATTTTAGAGGAAACTATGGCGAAAGTTTCAGAAAATATTGGAGTTAAAAAAAATTGGGGGTTGGCATATTGTGTTTTCAAAACCAAATGATTTCCCGATCCTCATTCGAGGGCGAATGATTTTAAGTGGGGGAGGATGTAAAGACCCGTAAAATTTCTATGTCTAAAATAATGCCCGAATAGGTCCCTGTGTTGTTATAACTTTAGAAATTCTTAAAACAGTCATATTTTGAGTAAAAAGTATCCCGAAACTTGAAAAATTAAATTTTTCAGAGATTGCACGTTATGCGACGCACTATGCGATCGCATAACAGGTATGCGGACCGCAGAGTGGTCGCATACCTGGACAGTCTACTGTCCAATTTGAGGACAACTATGCGACCTGAAATGCGATCGCATTTTGGGTATGCGGACTGCATAGTTGTCACATTCTGGCCCCATGGTTTTTGCGAGGGAGGTTATGCCACGCACTATGCGATCACATAACAGGTATGTAGACCGCATAGTGGTCGCATACCTGGGCAGTGTGGTTCCCATTTTGGCCCAGTTGAAGGCCAATTATGCGGCCAGGAATGCGGACTGCATAGCAGGAATGCGATCGCATTCCTGACCTCATTCTTGTGTCGGGCTCCTATTTTCTAAATTTTAAACCCGACCCCCTATTTTATAAAGCACCCCTTCCCCTTATTTTTAATTAACTTCTAACCAAAAATAGAGAGAGAAGAAGGGAGTCCTTGAGAGAGAAGGTTTCAACCTCATCCAATTTGGTTTTCCAAAATTACTCAAGCCCGAAAATTAGCAAGTTATTGTCATCCTCTTCACTCAAAGAGGTAAGTCTTCACCCTAATTTCCCACTTTTCCCAGATTGTGTGTAAGAATAAAACACACATAGGTTGGGTCTTGAAAATAAAAAAGTGAAATAGGCCATGCATGTGGGACTAAGTTGTAGTGTGTGATATTAAAGAACCAATTTGGATAATTCATGTTAAAATTTGGGTGACGGAAGAAGAAATTTCCATTTTAAAACCTTGTAGTCTACTTCACATGTTAGGTGTTTGAGGTAATTCCTAAGAGAGTTACTCCATGGGTCATCGTCCTAGTTATTAATCAATTTCCGCTATCTCGTTATAGATTGTGATTGCTAGAGGTGTTGGTGTACAGTATAACTTAAGGAAAAGCTCTTTGAAGTATGTATAGCTAACTTTAATCTTCGTAGAGTCACCTTGTTGGTGTCCAAACATTCGGTGTGAGTTTCTTGCTGAGTATATGTGAATTGATTGCCCGGTTTTGTTGAGATATGAGATTGCATTCTCTGATTTGCCTTAGTCGATTATCGTGATAATTGAGATTGTGAAAGGTGACACCTATGTGATTTCTTTAACATGTTCATGGTTCGTTAAATGCTTGAGTATGTTGATATGAAAGAATGATGACAAACCCAAATGTGTAAACGCATCTAATTGATAAGGGCTATGTAACAAGTGATGAAAGGGAAATGTGGATTGATCTAATTGAACTAAATGACCATGGAAATATCGTATATGACTCATTGTCGGAAAGGTTTATTGTGGCTTAAATTCATGTGGATTGTTGGTTATAACGAAATTATATTCTTGTTGATGAATACCTTTGTGGTAGAACTAATGGTTGATAAAGACTATTGTGAACGCATGATTGTTTAGGTGTTATGAAATTGTACTCTTGATGGTATGAAGCCCTGTGATTGAATTATGGAATGTTATTGTTTGCTACGAAATGTGATGGTTTGGTGGGATCGGGTTGCACGCCGCAACACGAAGTAATAAGGGTGGAGAGGTAATAAGGGCGAAGGGTAATATTGTACGGTGGGATCGGGTTGCACGCTGCAACACAAAGTAATAAGGGTGGAGAGGTAACATGGGTGGAGTGTAAAATTTAAGGTGGGATCGGGTTGTACGCCGCACCAAGAAATGTAAGGTGGGATCGGGTTGCACGCCGCAACACGAAGTAATAAGGGTGGAGAGATAATAAGGGCTGAAATGTGATTGTGTTGAAATTAGAATCTGTAAGGCTCTCAATTGTACTTGTTGCTATATCACTGTGCACTATGTGTTGGTTCCTTTAACTATTTTCTATTTGTGCATTTCTTGATTTTACTTTGAGTAAAGTTGCTCATACATGCTAGTACTATTCCACAGTACTAACGTCCCTTTTGCCGGGGGTGCTACATCTCTTATATGGATGTAGGTGGGTCCATAGCAGGTAGCTCAGTTCGCCGTTAGTTGTGCCTCCTCCTCATCTTTTAACAAAGTACCGGTGAGCCCTACTTCCTCCCGGGGCCGTGTGTAATTCATGCTATCGCTTTTGAGTCTATTTTGTATTGTAAGGTATAGCCGGGGCCTTGTTACCGGCAAAGTATTGTATAAATTCCTAGTATTCATAGAGGCTCCGTAGACATGATGTGGGTGTATATATATATATATATATGTATTTTGGGTAGTAACTGTACGTATCTGGAGTCGTGGTCCGTATTGGAAGGTTATGTATGTATTGTGTATGCTTTGGGAATCAAATTGTTAAAATGCTAAAAAGAGAAATGAACTTAAGTTTGTAAATCCACGCTTAAATCCTAAGTTGTTATTTCATATGGAATATGGTGCATTGTATACACGGGGGAAACGCGTTGGGTAGGAATGGTAATCTAGGTCCGCTTGACCGGGTTTACCCGGTTAGGTGCCGGTCTCGTCCCTCGATTTTGGGGCGTGACAGTTGACTACTGATATCTGAACACAGCAAGTCCCAAAGATGATTTCCCATTGCTCAATATACACATACTAATTGACAACTGTGCAAAACATGAACTCCAATCCTTTGAAGATTGCTTCGCAGGGTACCATTAGATCTGGATGGATGATGAGGATGCTGAAAAGACATCCTTCATCAAGCCCTTGGGAATATATTGTCACAAAATGATGCCATTTGATTTTAAAAATGATGGGGCTACCTACACGAGAGCCATGATAACCATTTTCCATGACATGATACACAAAAAGATGGAGGTGTATGCGAATGACGTTATCATTAAATCTAAAAGGAGTACGGACCACATAACAGATCTGAAGAAATTCTTCGATCGACTTCAAAGGTACAATCTTAAACTGAATCATGCAAAGTGTGCTTTCGGAGTCCACACTGGAAAATTGTTAGGAATCATCGTCAGTCGCAGAGGGATTGAGTTAGACCCATCAAAAGTCAAAGCAATCCAAGACTTGCCACCTCCGAAGAATAAGAAAGATGTGATGAGCTTTTTAGGGCGTCTCAATTACATCAGCCGCTTCATAGCACAATCAACAATGATTTGTGAGTCAATCTTCAGGATGCTGAGGAAAGATGCTACAACATGCTGGACCAAAGAATGTCAGAAAACCTTCGACAAAATCAAAGAGTATTTCTCTAAACTGCCCATTTTGATTCCACCAGTACCAAGAAGACCTATATTGCTTTATTTGTCCATATCGTACAGAGCTTTTGACTGCGTTCTGAGACAAAGTGATGAGACTAGAAAAGAGGAGCAAGCAATATACTATCTGAGAAAGAAATTCACACCCTACGAAGCCCGGTACTCTTTGCTGGAATGCACTTGCTGTGCTTTGACTTGGATAACTCAGAAGTTGAGGCATTATTTCTACGCATACACTACCTATCTCATATCAAGGATGGATCCGCCGAAATACATATTTCAGAACCCCATGCCTAAGGGTAAGTTAGCAAAGTGGAAAATATTGCTGAGTAAGTTTGACATCCTCTATGTAACTCAGAAGGTAGTCAAAGGACAACGATTGGTAGATCATTTGGCAGAAAATCCTTTAGTTGGAGAATACGAACCATTGAAAACATATTTTCCCAATGAGGAGGTGTCATCTGTAGGAGAAGATATCACCAAAGCTGTTACACACCATGTTTTCGTACGTGAGAGTACATCGTAAGTCAATTGATGTAAGCTCAGAATAAGATTATATTTGATGGAATATAAATTAAGTTAATCATGTTATATTGGAGGTTAAAAATATTTAATATCATGAATAACGAGTACCAAGAGGTTGGAAAGCTTAGAAGCTAAACCAATTGAAGAAAATAAGTTTCGTCGAAAGTCGATGAGTTTGGAATGTTATAACATGTACTTTAGGGTGAGACTAAGGTTCATTACATGATAAGGCGGTTATGCTACGAGTTAATTTTTATCGTATGATAGTTGTGTTATACATTTTGAAGTCAAGCAAGTTGTGGAACAAAAGTCGGCAAAGGTCTTCACAAGTTACACTCATAATGTGCTTAAAATTAGGTCAAATGTAACTGCAATTTTCTCCCAATATACTTGGAATTATTGGATGATCTACCAAAAAAATTTAATATCTATGAGTCTATTTTCTAATGCATTAAACCGTTCATCGATACGACGTAGGAGTAGAGAGATATTTGCAGTTTCGCGAGACTGCGCAGACATCATAAGCGACAAGTAGGTGGATCACTAGAGCTTTTTGAGCAATACATTTCATGTGCTATATCAGGTCTTATTGGGACATATAATATACCAAATTTAAGGTCTTCGAATTTAGTTACCAAATATCTTAACCGTTTTTTCATATGACATCATGATAAAAAGATATAAGTGTCGGAAGATGGACCAATCCTAGGGTGCCAAGCTAGCACCTCTTTGACTTTTCCAAACTTGATATATATAAAACTTAGGTCGGCTTTCTATTCATTATTCAGCATAAAACGGACAGAGAACACCCATAAACATAACCTCAAGCTATCTTCTAGGGTTTCAAATAAGATTATTATTCCGGGAAAGAAATCGAGAAGCAATAACATCAAAACGATCCCTACGACGTAAGTGTCATTATACCGCCTCTCTTTTTTCTTTGTAGTTAGAGTTTTGGAAGGTAATTAATAGTTAATAAACTTCTTATATCTGTATTTAAGTTATTAAATATCAAGGAATGTTGATAAATATGTTTCCTAATAGGTAGAACTCACGGGACGGTGATCGGAAGCCGTGAGTTCGAGTTATTTGACTTGTAGCGGACTGTTTTGTGTTGTTATTGGTCTGCGTGTTTTACTACTTTTTTTGGAGTTTTGGAGTAGGAAGAGTGTGGATAAACACCATATATATTTAGGGTTGTGATATGGTCATTCGTTGTAACATTTTCGGGTCGTTTGACACGACTACAGTGGTCGTCTTATGTGTGAAGTGATTAGGTTGTGTGTGGACTGTTTTGGGAGGCTCAATATGATTATTATTGATGCTGTTTGGGATGTTTGGTGATTGTTTTGAATTGTGTGAAGTCATATAAATAGGGGAGGTGCTGTCCGTTTCATCGTAAAATAGGTTGTGGTCGATACATAATAGTTATGACGCTTAAACGATAACGATATTGTCGTTTCTCTTATTGTATATTAAGGAGTTGTGACATTTGCGTAGCTTGAGGTTGGGGAAGTATATACAAGGTATGTGAGTCTATCCCTTTCCTTGTTTTGCACGACTCTGATTGTACATAATGCAATAAACGAGTTTCCAAAGATACTCTACTCTTAGAAGCTAGCAGTACTTACATTGTTTCCATTCTTATGGAACAATTGATGTTAAGGTTGCTTCTTTTATTCTTATGTTAACAATGTTGTTGGTACTTCCTGATTCTTATAAGATTCTCGATGAAGAGTTATCCCTAATGATGTTTATGGAGAATATCGACCTTACATCGCTCCGAAATGCTCAGAACATGATTCCAATGAGTCCTGCATGCATTATATATATGTATCTATTTTACTCTACCGAGCCGCGCTATAGTCAGCCGGGTATGGCACCTATTGTGCAACTTCTGATCAGTTGGGTTTACCGAGTCCTATTTGAGGCCGGGTATGATATGATGATGATGATGCCCACAGAGGCGAATGTTCTATGATGATGATGATGCCCACAGAGGCGGATGTTTAAAAAGATTATGTTTATATATGTATCATGCATTTCATGTTAATGTCTCTTAGAAGCACTCAGATGCTACATGTTGTATCTCCTACATCTCTCTTTACATTACTGTTCTTATTTATGCTTTCCTGCCTTACGTACTCAGTACTTTATTTGTACTGACGTCCTTTTATTTGTGGACACTGCATGTCATGCTGTAGGTCATGATAGACAGGTAGACAAAGCTCCCCCACCACAATAGGCTTTCCAGTTCAGCGGTTATAGGCGAGATCCCTTCTCCGGACTTGCCGTGGTCTTGGTATGCATTTTTGTTATAGATATTATGGGTATGTCGGGGCCCTGTTCCGGCTATGTTGCATTACTTATGCTCCTTTAGAGGCTCATAGACAGGTGTCGACTCATGTATAGTTTGGTATGCCTTGTCGGCTAATTTTTGTTGTATAGTCTTTCATGGCAGCGTTGTAGCTCGTACCTTTTATGTAGTTTCTTAGCAATATTGTCATCCCATGTGTTGTATGTTCATGATCCATATATACCATTTATATTGATCTCGTTATCCCTTAAAGATAATAAGAAGGTTAGATAAAATGTACGTTGGTGCTCGGCAAGTATGGCTCGGGTGCTAGTCATGATCCTCTAGTTTGGGTCGTGACAAACTTGGTATCAGAGCAGGTCTGTCCTAGGGGTTGTCTATGAGCTGTGTCTAGTAGAGTCTTATTTATGGGTGTGTTGTGCACCACACTTATAAGCAAGAGGCTATAGGGAATTTAGGATTGTTACTCTTTCTTCTTACTCTAAATCGTGTGGTAGAGCTCAATCGTAAGAACTCAATTTTCTCAATTCTATCTTATTTATAATACGGCGATACATACATCTAGAAATATGGATGGTAAGAGATTGTAATGTGGCTATAGAAGAGTTGGGTCAGAGGAACTCAGTTTTGCATCATGCTTATGATGAGTAAATGTGAGGGCTTCAGCAGATCATGTGTGTATTAAGATGTGTTAGTTTCTTAATAAGGAGCTCTAAGGAAAGAATATCTATCTACCCATATGGTAAAAATAAATAAGAGAATCAGAAGGTAGATACGAGTTTTAGCAAGTAAAATAAGCAAGATAAAGAATGGTAAGAGGTACCTAGTTAATAAAGATTATCAATATTTATAATTCTGGAAGAGAAATATAAGCATTTCTAGTTACATTCAATGGTAACAGAGATATCTACAATTGTCCATACCAATCTCAATTATGCCTTATAGGAGCTAACTGAAATAATTTAAGAGAAGGATAGGATATCAGGATCCAGCTGGGATTAGAGTAACCAAAAATTGTGGATAGATTGTTATCATTATTTAACATTTTTGAAGGGTAGTTTAGAACATGGTAATAGTTCTCATTTGGAGATAGCCATATGGTCACTTTAGAATAGAACAGTAAGATATGAATACTAGAATATTCAGAAATTTTAGAAGATAGGCACTAGGATCCCAGAAGGGATAAATATTTTCCTTAGTATGACTCCAGCCACTAGTAAAAAAAAAGAGAAAAAAGAAAAATGAAGAAAGAAGAAAGAAGAAGAATGTTAGGCGTCCCGAAGAGCCAGTGATATGAAGTAGGGGAAGCTAAATGTGAAAGAAAATCATGTTGAAGTCTTTATAATAGGGAGATAGACAGAGATATTAGCATGAGAATAAGAAGAGAGTAAATGAAACATTATGAGTAAGAGGTGATAAATGAGTGATAGCGGTAAATCAGAATATGGTATAATGATAAATTCTATAGTCAAGTGAAGGAAAAAAAGAGAGGAGACAGGCCTTGAGACAATACAAAAGTGTAAGCCATAAAGCCATACCCTCATTTCGAGAAATGAGTTGGTGACTCACACGTGATTACCATAAGGAAAAGCTAGACCCCCCAAGTAATAGAAATTAGTATGGGATAGTAAACAAGAAAAAAAAATCGAACATGAATTAGGGATCAAAGGAATTGGTAATAGTCGACATCGTTTCAAAGATAGTGTTTCGACAATAATAGAATGAACAATAGAAGAATAACCTTTAAAGGTCATTCACGAAGACGCTTCCCTAAAGAAAGAACTATGAGAAGAGTTAAGCTTAGGGGACTAAATGTGCCAGTTATACCACGTGTCACCCTTGTGTGTACGAAATTCAATTATACCTGGTGTAGAAGGGTTACCGCAAGGAGAGTAATTTCTGTGAAGATGTAGAAACAAAATGCCAAAGAGGAAGAGGTAAATATCGAATGGTAAAGGAAGAATGTGGTAAAAAGGTGAAAGGAATAAGATTGAATTTATTCATATTCTACAGATATAATATAACTCCAGAACATTATGCAAGCATGATGTTGGGGAGAATCAATAAAGGTTTCGCACTCGATGATATTAATATATAAGTGCGAATGAACACTTGATACATATGGATCCCGTACAAGAGGTAAGTTAAGACAAAGGACATAACCCAAGAGGCGTTACATAAAATAAAGATATGAGAGTGGACCAATGGGTAGTCAGTAGTTGATTCAGGAAGAGCCTAGTTATGGCTAGATAGGAGGATATAGGCAAATCAGTAGATCATGCAAGATAAACGTAGTGAAACCCAGCATACGAAATTCAGTCTCTTAGACACAAAATCGTAATCCTCGAGAAATATTCAGACAGGAGTTGGGGTAGTAGAAGGTACAATATAAGTGTTACGGAAATAAAAGAGAGTGCCACAATGGAGACAACTGAAATTTCAATTCAGAAGAAACCCTACAAGCACAAGGGCATGGAGGTAAGTAACTAAGGATAATGATAGGCGAGTAAGAACATCAGAAATACCATGGGATATACAATGTTATAAGGTCTCAGCTTTATAAGAATTAAAAGTTCTTCCCTAAGTACTACAACGAAAGAATAGCTGAGGAAATAAGGAAGCATGCTTCAACATAAGCATAGTGATCTAAAGTAGAAATGGTCTTGTAACAACAGTCTCACTATAATGTTGTATGCACTCCATAAGAAAGTGGAACCTATCGTAGCTAATGAACGGAAGAAGAAAAAAAAAATTAATCAAAAGATGATAATTGAGATCATATGAGTTACTGGAAACTCCCGTATTCATGGGCACTAAGATAGGCCAAGTATCCATGCAGCAAGTGGAAGAACAACCAGGAAAAGTAATTGTCTACATTTAAAGATAACTGAGAAGGAGTGACAGGAAATCTATGGTGCTAACATGATGAAAGGAAGGTTACGAGTAGTATAAGTAGATGTCCGTAGGTCGCAAGCTAAAGTATGGTAGAGCAACAAGGTTTTAGCTAGGCATGAGTAAGGATAAGAAAATGTGTGTGAGAAGGTGACGAGAATAGGTAATTCTTCGGGATTAAACCCATCACAACAAGAGAGCTGATGGTTTCCATACAGTTATAAAAATCTCAGTATATCATGAGTGAACTCAAAGGAGTTTAAAACTAGGAGCATTTAGAAGAGATAGAATGCTACCATGGTAGTAAAGTAAGGGTGTAATTGTGATATATGATAAGAGGATGAATTTTAGACCTTTGATTGAGTAATGATTTAGAGAAAAAGTATTCCATGAACCGCACGTGATTAGAATACCCCCATAAGATGAATCACATTGGGATGCTATGAAATACAGTTATTGCATTATAGTATCGTCCCTGTCACACCTCCTTTTTCACCTACCCCCGAATTAATGAAGGGGTAATAAGGGAGTTTTTCCACTTTAAGAGACATTATTCGGATTTGGGATGCTCCGGGACACCGTTTATTTAGGAAATTTTGACTCTATTTTGATTTGTCTGCGACCAGAAATCCGAGTAAGGAATTCTGTTAACCCGGGAGAAGGTGTTAGGCATTCCCGAGTTTCGTGGTTCTAGCACGGTCGCTTAACTATTAATAATTGGCCTAAATTATCTGATTATTTACATATTTTAAACCTATTGTTCATTTTTGGCCTTCTTACTTTTTAGCCGCTTTTTAAATATTTATGGAATTATTTTAATACAAGTCATGATGACGTGCACTTGTTATTTTTGGGCACTTTGCAAACCGCGCCACATGAAATGTACCCGCGATTTACAACATGTTTATTTTAATTAATGTTTTGAGTTAGAGTCGGGAACATGAGTTGCCACTCCCGAGTGTAGTTTAGGGTAATTTTGAGGTAGTGATCGATTTTTTGTCTAATTTGAAACTAAAGGTATTCATTCTACCTAAGGATTGCCAAAAATAATGTTCATTAGTCTAAGGACAGCAGGTTTCGGGCTATGGCTATATTTTAGCCCCAAATTGTTTCAACTCTTTTGGCCAATCCTAATTGTGGCTAGTTTGTAGGAAGGCCACTAGTTTAAGAAATTTAGTGAAGTATTAAGGGTCTTTACTTTCTAGTTTGGTGAACAATAAGAAACATAGCAGTCAAAATAAATATTCATTCATGCATACACCTATAAGCATACAAACACCTTATTTACTGTTTTTTGGCCTTGAATTGGTAAGCTAGAACAAACTATTGTTCATTATGAGGACTTTGCAATCTTGAAAGAATAACATGGCACAAACAGTTTTACCAGTTCACACTTAGCAGTTTTTGTCCATTTTTAGATAGCTTAAACACAGATCTAAAATCGGGATTTATATGTATTTTTAAGGGACAAACATTCATACATCTATTTCGAAATCTTAAAGAATGTGAGATAAGTTAAAATGTTTTGGATCACCAATTTCTATTCATATTGAAAGTTACAGAATCTGGAATAACATGATTCCAAAATTCTAGCAGATATTTACAAGGAGATTTTCATATAGGCTAATTCAGATGTAAATTCATGCTTTTAATTGAACGTCTACTCTCACCATACTACTTCTTAAAGGAGATAACTCTAATCCTTGGGCATGTTTACTCCCTTATGGCCTGATAACCTAAGGAGTTAAACTTGATTAAAGCCTTAATGGGCCGTTTCATCAAGCTGGCCCAATTCTGGATTTGGAAAGGAAATGTAGAAAAAACTGAAAAAATAGTTTACAGTACCAGTCCATATTTTCAACTAAAAATGCACAAAAAATATTATATTATTACAATATCATTTCACTATGAAATAAAATTTCCTAAAACGAAAACAGTAAGTAATAAAATGAAAAAAAAATGCTGCTCCTGTGAAAGCCGGCCTTCAGAGGCTTTGAAATATATATTTTCTGTCTATTTTCTTAGTCACCAGACGACTAACTTAAACAAACACATTCTAGGCATGTTGTAAGGCAACATGACCATTATTGGTCAGGTTGAATCCTAATCATGCAATAGTGTCAATTCTGAAGGACATAACCTACTTTGGTGCACTCTTCTTGGAATGAATCTGACCATAAAGAGGTCAGGTTCAGCTCTGAGGATGCAAACCCATCAGCCTTTTAATCATTTAACATATTATGGCCTGAATTCACAGAATGACTTAACTACTCTTAGGCATTTCTTAAGGCATGATTCTGACCATTTATTGGGTTCAGATTCCTGTCTTAATACCTTTGTAATGATAATCTAACTACTCTATAACTGTTTATGCATTATTATAGGGAGAATCTGACCATGAATGGATGTGACTTTTAATCCCATACTGCCAACATTAACCTAAATTTAGATCTCCTATGGACACTGACTCACTGGGTCTCTTTAATGACCAAGAGAACACAAATAAGAGCATTTCAAACTATAAGTCAAAAAATTCCTATTTGGACAGTGGTAACAATAGACTTTCAAGCATTCGTAGGATGAGTCATACCATAAAGGGGTTTGTCCCAACCTTGATGATGTTCTTACATCATTTTGACAGAGTAGGTTCTGGCCTTTTATGGACTGAATCTGACCATAGAAAGGGGTCAAATTTAACTCCATAAAGGTCCTATTCAACTTATAATTGTTCTGTGATTTTGATTTTTCAGGCATTTCTTAAAGAATGAACCTAACCCCTTGAAGGGTTCAGATTTACTATCTTACAACGTTTGTTGATTGCTCATTTCATACCTTTAAAGGGTGATGAACTACTGTTTTAAGCACTTAATATGGGGTGAACTTGACCATTATAGAGGGTCAAATTCATCTACCCCAGTGCTGAGACTAAACTATCTAGAGGCTTGCTTCTTGAATCTCTTTATATACCAAAGAGACTCAATTGAAAGCATATTTTTTCTGCACACTTATAGAGGAACTTGACCATAAAGAAGGTCAGATTCTACACTTTAGTGCAGATTATTCCACTGATGGACTGACATAAAACTGATATCCAATGATACCTAATGCATTTTCAACCAACTTAAAATCAAAACAGAATAATTCTTAGGATTATTACAACATATGTTCAGATTCCTTAACATCTTATCAACTAAATATTACTTCAGATTGGTAGACCAAGAACAAAGAAGAAGTTTCAGCTTTGACATAAATAAAAATAATAACAGGAATCAAACATTTTGCATCAAACTAACAAATAATTCTGAGTAGAATAATTCATTCAAGTTCATTGTTACATACCTCTTTTTGAAGCAAAAATGACAAAGATCCTGACCAAATAAAGGTCAGGCAGACAGTAAAAATAGCTAAGATGGAGACAGGCTCAGCAGCAGCAAACAGAAACCCAAAGAATTAAACCCCAGCTCCACAAACCAAACTAGAGGGATTTCAGAAAAGGAAATCAGGAACAAATCAAAGAAAGCCACCCCACTGAGAAAAAACCCCAGAAACCTTCAAGAGTCCTTGAGAAAACAGATTCCTTTCTACTGATTTGTTTTGGACATTTTGAATAAAAACTATTCTGATTTTTGTTTTCCAGTATTTAGTAAAAAAAAAGTAGTTGCCGAGTGAATTCTCAGAGTGTTCCCCCAATAAAAATCTGATTTCTTATCCTACAATACCTAATATGCCCCTTGAAGTCTCTGAAATTACCATTAGGTAACCAGGGTTAGACTTGCTTGGGTTTATTTTTAACTATAGTTAACTAACACTAGTTAGGTCCCTTTAGGTGACAACTAGTTGTTCTTAAC
>MDKI01114832.1:0-16410 GCA_005239505.1 Nicotiana paniculata | reverse complement strand
TTCCCCACCCCGTGAAGGTAATTAAAGCGCGTGTTGGTCACGAACTCTATCGCGTGTTGTTACTCGTCCCTTCCTATTAACCCCGGAGGAACTTGGGACTTCTATCCTATAAGGGATGTTCTAGGCAGACCCTCAGGTTTGAAGGAAAAACACTAAGGCGACAGATAAGAACATGTAGGGCTGCAATTAGGGGGAAACACAGAAAAGCAGAGAAAAGGCACAAGTATATCTCCACAAGTAATGCAGATAGACAGCACGACTCATACACAGTTAAGGTCTTTTGATTCAAATCCTAAAACATGGTATCTAAATGATAATAGCAAAGATATATTTATGACATAACTCAGATAGGAAGTCTTAATCAGTTTTACTTACTGATTTTATCTTGTTGATAATTAAGAAGCATACATAAATAGACATATTTCCAGTTTTAACAACTTTAATTACCTAAGGCTTGCCTAGGCGTAGGACAATGCTCAGTAATTACCCAGATTATTAAAGGAACTGTTTGAATTGTTTTGCCTAAACATGTTGTACTTAGGTGTTGCGTCAAATGCAGAATTGTCACTAGTTGTTTAGAGACACGGTAAAACAGTTTTAGGTCCTTTTTCATGCATTGGTAATTAGGCGGAGAATGAGTCCTAAAACATGATATCTAATATGCACATATAAAGATGCAGAATGGGTTGTATGCAGAATTCCTAGGCAGGATTTGCTAAATGCATAAAGTTAAAGTATTGAACATGATTTCAGAAGATGCAAGGGTGGCAGTTTATTTTAGTGTTATTTATCCTAAACAGGATCTGTAAGTGCGCATGGCAATATGAAACATGATTGCAGAAGATACCAATTATTAACATCATTTACCCTGTCACATAATTTTTCTAAGTGATGAATGACAGTATTGAAACAAGATGCTGAAACAGTGTTCATAAAGCCTAAATAGCATGATTTCTAATGCATGATATGCTTTGCACATGTTGATCCTAAACATGATTTCTATTGCGCAAATAAGGAATGTGAACCTAATAGCATGGTTTCTACCCTTTAACAGTTATAGCATGCATAGTTACCCTTCCCTTTTTACTATCCATCCCCAAAGAGTTGTTTTACAATTATTTATTACAGACCATTGAATAGGAATTACACAACTGAAATAGAAGAAAAATAAGAAGTTAACTATAGGGAGCCTACAGAATAGGCCCATAATCTCCAGAATGCCCCATTTCCATTCTATTCACAACCTTTCACATGATCCGGGTGTGTCAAAATTCCATACGGATCTCAAAGGATCCCGGTCAGTGCTCACACCCAGATTTTATAGCCAAGATAGAGTAAGTGCAGTGTGGAAAGGCCAGCTCTTATGTGTCAAAGTTCAGAGGGAGATCAAGGGTCCCAAGGCAATGCTCACACAAGAGGGGCAGAACCTAATGTCTAAGAGTAGAGTGAGAGTGCTTGACAGTTTTGAAAAGATCAAGTAGGAAAACAGCTTTTGAAAATAACTTGTTTGAAATAAGTTTTGAAGAATAAGAGTTTTACTCAGTGAAAACAGTTTGGAGGGTAAGACAACCAGAGTCTTAGGATCATAACAGTACACATAGAACAAGAAACAAGAACCAAAGCAGTTCAACACTCATAAGCAGGGACTGAGGGGTAGGGGACAAGTATGAAGCATATAGGGAGAACATACAATAAGCAGGGTCACATACAGGTTCAGAGAAAATTTTGGGTACAACATGTGTTCAAGATTACATAAAGACTAAGTAACATATAGTGCATATTGTGGTGTACTAGGAATCAAAGAAGACAGGGGGAAAGCAGAATCATGTTGGAACATGCAAAGGAGGTAGTAAACATGTTGAGGCTAAAGAGGGAGGTGTTAAGAACTAAAGCAGCAAAGTATACATACTAATTGCAAGTTGAGCAAACAAAACCATAAGTAAAAGCATATCAGAAACATGATGAATTGAAATACCAAAAGAAACATATTGTTTTGAAGCTTTAAACTAAATTGAGGATATACCAGTTAGGTGATGACAAACACAAAATAAAGAATAGGCAAGTAGAATAATCAGTCTTGGCTTGCAGCCGACTGATAATAGCAGATAATCAGAAGGAGAACAGTAGAGTGTATGTATGTGTGTAAAGAAAGAGTTGAACAATGTATTGTTCGTATCGTTGTTAAGAAGAGAGTAGAGGTATTTATAGTTTGACAGGCAGAAGAATAAGGTAAAATAACTGTTTCAGCAGTAATTATGGGAGTAAGCAATCAATTAGAATCAAATTGATAAAAGACTTCTTTTGATTAAGGAGTCATACTCAAACGTTAATAAGCAGTGACAAATAAGGAAAGGAATTATGTAAATCTGATTTTAACACAATAAGGAAGTAGTATAAGTATGGTATAGGTATATCACATGTAAGTAAGGCTAAGTTCAGAATTCTATTTTAAGGAAAATATATGTGAGTTCATTTGACAGCAAAATCATTTATGGAAATAAGGTAAGAAATAATTTATATTCTGGAAATCAGTAAGGAAACCCTCGAGTGAGGTTCTAATTACAGGAAATCAATATCAATCAAGGAGAATATCACACATTAGCGGGATAGGAATGATACAAACAAAGAGAAACAGGAAATTAGCACGTCTTAGTTAAGGAAATACTCAAGAATCAATAGAGAACATTATGCAAAATCAGTGAATTATCAATCATAGAGGTTCAGGGATTCACAAATAGAAAAGATAGCACTGATTTGTCACAACATTATGAGAATAAGTGCAATAAACATATAACAGACAACAATCAGAACCATATGAAGACTAGTAAGGTAAAATCATATAGAAGTTAGGGATTCGTATAGAACATAGTACGAATCACAGCATAGACATGATATAGGCAAAAAGTAATCGAATCCAGAAACCCTAATAGGCAAACATGGGGTAAAATCTCAAAATCACGAAGTATTCATGACAACACAGTAAACATAATAGAACAGATAAACATACTATCGCAAACAAACTCGGAACCACAGATTGAAACCGAGAACTTTGGGGTTTTTTAACAAGAGTGAATCAGACAAGATGGGGAAAAACTGACACAATGTTTAAACATGGTAGAATCATAAAATAATGTTGAGAAACCAGAAAAAGAAGAGTTTTGAAAGGGATTTTGAAAACCCTAGTTCGAAAACTGAAAAATCATTTAGGAACCTGAAGAATCCTTAAAGAAAACGTGGAAACAACTCATGATAGGTATAGATCTGTTACAGATCTAAAAGAATCGGAAGATTTAAAAAACTAGGGTTTCGAAGAGAACCCAGAAAAGATAAGAAAGCCTTAAAATGTTACTGGTTTTAACCCAAAGGTCATAGATCTTACTCAGATGGCCAGAGGTGGCCGGAAATGGCATGAGAACCCATGAGGTGAGTGAACCGTCTTTTGGCTCCTCTGAGGGCCTCAAGGTGGTGATATCCGGCGCAAGGGAGGAGAGTCATAAAGGTAGGGGAGTGGTGAGACCACCATAAAGGCCGGTAAGACAACGGCCGGTGAGAACCATGGCGGTTCTAGCAGAGAGCGTTTGGGAGAGATGAGAGAAGAGGACGGCGGAGAGAATCAGAGAGAATGAGAGGAGGGAATGAGGGTTTGGGGGGTAGGTCACTAGGATTAAATTAGGAAAGGGGGAATGGGGACCGTTGATTAAAATCGATCAACGGTTCAGATTGGACAAGGGATTGGGTTGGGTAGGATTTATGTTGATTGGTCTTGGGTTAATTGGGTTAGGGGCCAGGTTTAATTAAGCTAGAAATTAAATAAAGATGGTTGTTTGTTAAAATACTCAATTAATAGATAAATAATTAACAAAAAATGGTTGATAATTATATAAAATAAAATTAATGCTAAATAAGTGAAAAAATATAAAATGACTAATTATTGAATTAAAATGGTATAAAAATGTACATTTAGGCTATAACTGCAAAATTATTGTAATTATAGCTAGATGATGCCACATTAGCTAATTTGTAAAATAATTAAATCCTAATAGGATTAAAATGATATAGTGAGCTAGGAAATATTTTGAAATTATTTATAATATAATTTATAAATAATTATTGAATATAAAGTACTGAATAAATTAGAAAATAAATTGATAATAATGTGGAAAATTGCTGAAAAATACCAGTTATTATAAAAAGTGATTTTGAAGGTATATGTGTAAATTTTAAAATAATTTGAGAAAAAATTGGGTATCAACAGGGTCATATGAGGCTACCCCACCCATATTATCCCAAAAAGATTTGTTTACTTTGCAGTCGAAAAAGATGTGAATAATGGATTCATCTTTTTCATATCACATGTTGGACATAGTGGGTAAATATTAATCCTAATCCGGGCTAGGTATTTCCTGCTAGGCAGCCTATTATGGAGGCATTTACATAAGAAAATTTTTATCTTACTTGGACAAGATAGAGACCAAATCCAATCATAGTCTGATTGATTTTCTAAATTTGGTTTTATAAGGTTATAGCAACTTTTGGAAGTAAAAATTCCTTTGGATGAAGGAGACCATATAGGAACGTCGTTTATGGGGCCCTTTGTTCGAATTTTGACCTTAAGGATATTTTGACGAATGTTAGTGGGTATATCTACTAATAGTATTGTGAGATCCCATTTATGGTCAGAATAAATATCTCTAATTTTTAGGTTGTAACTTGTAGGCATGTAAGAGTCTTCAATTAAACTTCTCAAGCTTGGGGAGTTAGGGATCCATCTTGCATCTCATATGTTTAGGTTAGAGCTTAGGTGAGGTGACCAAGTGATTCCTTTGGAACATAACTCTCACCCTTTGATGATAGCCTTCCAAATAAAAGCTTGGCTCATTTTTGAACATCTCCCTCTATATCTAGTAATGATCAACCTTGCCCAAGGAGATGTGGCCTGTGTAAGGAGTCTCCAAATTAGACTAGCTAAATTTATCATATTTTTAGCATTTGCACTATGGATGCCTAGTCCCCCTAACGACTTTGGTTGCCACACATTCGACCATTTAACTAGGTGCAGTCTTTGCCTATTCTCATTGGTACCCCAATAAAGTCCCACTGAATTTTGTCAATGATTTTTATGGTCCTTTTCGGGAGTAGAGTGTATTGCATGTAATAGTTAGGAATAGAATTTAGGCATGATTGAGCCAGTGTGATTCTCCCAGCTATATTAATAAACCTCATTTTTCAAAAAGCTAGTCTTGTCCTCACATTGTCAATTATAAATTGGTAATCGGCAGGCTTTGGATTGTTATTTAATATTGGAAAACCTAAGTATGTACCAAAGCTCTCACTTCTCTTAATGCCTAGAGTATGGATAATACTTTTCATGATGGTAGGGTTACAATTTTGGGAGAAAAGAATTTTAGACTTGGTATGGTTTATGTTTTTCCCAGATAAGGAACAAAATAATTCTAGGCCTTATTTAATGGCATAACATGATTTCTCATTTTCCTTAACCATTAGAGTCAAGTCATCAGCAAAAAATAGATGAGAGAAACTAGGGCTTTTTCTTCCTATGGTTGTTGTATCCCACTTACAAATGTCAACCTGATTGTCAATATACCTAGAAAGCATTTCTAGGCAAAGGATGAAAATATAAGGAGATAATAGATCATCTTGCCTGATTTCTCTACTAGGTTCGAAAAAGGTTGTAGTAGAATCGTTCACAAGAATTGCAATAGAGCTTGAAGAGATACAACTAAGAAGAAGCTTGGAGAATTTTGGTGGAAAGTGGAAAAACCTAAGGGCACAATAGACAAAAGACCATTCTATACGGTCAAAAGCCTTTTCCAAGTCTATTTTTAAAATCATATGCCCATGCTTGCCCTCGACTTTTTTAGATTAGAAATTAATTCTTGAATTATTATAGCATTGTCCGATGCTCTTCTACTTTTCATGAAGCTAGCTTGGTAGGGGCTTATGATTTTATCTAGGAAAGGTTTTAGACGAATTGCAAGAATTTTAGTAATAATCTTGTAGATAGTATTGCAAAGACCAATAGTTCTAAAGTTTTTAATGTTGTTAGCATTTGGCACTTTAGGAATCAAATAAAAGTATGTTTTATTCAGCTTTGCATTAAATTTATTTAGTTATAGGCATTAAATTCTTTTGTTTTAACTCTATTGGGAGTTTCATTTAATTCTACTTTTATCAATATTCTATGTATATCTTGTGGTATGAGTAATTATTTTCATTATCTGTAAAGTTTTTTGGTTTAACAATTTGAGCATGAATTGGTACTTATCTTGGATATACTCATATAATGTATCTATGTGAATATAACAATTTCTCTTTCTAGTTTTTCTAATATCACAATATAAAAAATATCATAAGAATGAGCCTTGAGAGCATATGAAGTTGCGGGGAGAAATTGAGAAATAGCCGGATTTACAAGTGGTCATTCAAAAATAGCAACAGTTTCAAAAATAATCAAAATTTAGCCACTTTTCATGTAAAGACAAATCTGAACGAAAACACTATTTAAAATCCGAAAAATACTCCAACATAATATACTGGAACTCCAATATAAGTTCCAGCAAAGTATACTGGTCCAGCATAATATGCTGGAAGTTCATATACAAGTGCTCGAATCTCCAGTACATTATGCTGGAACTTTTCGCGTGTTAGAGTTCAAGCATAATATGCTGGAAATTCATACACAGGTGCACTGAAATCCAGTATATTATGCTGGACCAGTCTCTATTGCAGCAAAATAGTGGCTATTTTTTAATGACTTGACAAATGCTGGCTATTTTTGAATGACCAGTCCAAAAACTGCCCGTGCTATTTTTCCCGAAGTTGATCCAACTACTGTAATGAAAGTTTCTAAAAATAAGACAACTAAAAGAAAAAAAATACTGGAAAATTTAGTGGGGCATGGCGGTGCAGTGGATGCGGGTGAAAATATTATGCGGGGCAGGGCGGGACGGATTGAAATTTTGCGGGTTAAGGTAGAACCCACATCCAGTGGCGGAGCCACATTGGATCAAGGGGTGTCGCTTGACACCTCTTCACCAGAAAATTACACCATATTGTAAGATAATTTTTTTTATTTTACGTATATATACTATAAGCTGACTCCCCTTAAATTTTCGATGTATCTAATTATTTATATTTTGACACTCCTTGATAAAAATTTTTGCTAGAAGAAATGTGATCTTATACACGAGCTAACTTCTTTTTTTTGTAATTCTTTTGCATCTTTTTCCTGCTATATGACTTTAGCCGATTAAAAATAACTCCAAGAAAATGAGAAATCAATGATAAACATGAGCTAAAAACAACTGTAAAAAATGAAGAACTTCAAACTGACTAAATGAGATAGAACACTTTTAACTTGAAGGATGGAAAATGCTAACTCATTAAGTAAGAATCACTTATCACCAAAGCTTACTTATTTAATAATCAAATCAAGAAGATAAAAAGGTAAAACCACAATGGAGTTTAAGTATAATTAACAAATTGTCTCACTTTTACTACAAATTAAACGGGACACCTAAGACCTATAGAAAGATATACTTAGAAGTGAATTAATAAGTTTTCATTGACTGTATGGTATCCATCCCTGAAAAAAAAAACTGTAGCAGTAACAATTAGTCTTGGAGATAGGAAATTTGTACTTTCAGTATAAACATCAATAGATTAAAGCATCATAGTACTTGAAACTTCTCATCCGAAGAAAACTGTCAACAAGATAATTAGGAAAAAATACTCCCTAAAACAAAATTATCTATCTTAATATTAGATAATTAGGCCAAAAAAATTTACCTTATTTATTTATTACTGGCTATATCATTCCAATGAAAACTGTAAAATGCAGATTTAAATTCAGAAAGCAAGGAAATAGAAGAAAAGAAGATAGAATATCAGTAAGACTCATAGATTAGAAGCAGTGAAATAATATAACTCACCAAACGAGAGTGGCGACACAGAATCTGCAAGAACACCAAGTACAAAGAGAAACAATATTGCCATAGGGTGAGAAATAGGTATATATATAATGATTAATATAAAATAACATGAGAAAAAAATACTTAAATATTTGAATCTCCATAGCTTCTTACTACAACCAGAGAACAACACCCATGACCCACCATGGGTGCCTTAGGTTTGCAATACAATGAGGAGAAAAAAAACTTGGTGGAGAGAGATGCATGCTAAAACCCAAATAAGGTGGAAGATTGGGAAGTTGTAGCCGATTTTAATTTAGGTTTAAAAGAGATACAGTACTTTATAAAATATATGAATTGTCTAATATGTCCTTGATCGACCGTGTCTCATTTCTATAATAGCACCCTATTTATTCGACCTCATTTAACCTATACTCGCTTTTTTAAAAACTTTTAACTTGTACCCACTTTTTAAATAACTTCAGCTCCATTTCCCTCGCTGAGCTGAAGTTCACCAGTTAAGCTGAAGTTCGCCAGTTATAAAGTCAAAATTTCAGCATACGGGGCATTACAAAGATAAAACTTCTGAAGTTCCCAAGTTATAACGACAACAACTTCAGCATACGGGGCTGGGGCAAAACTTCAGCTATGCTAAAGTTGTTGTCTTTATAACTGGGGAACTTCAGTCCCGTATGCTGAAGTTTCCTAGTTACAAAGACAAAACTTCAGCTCTATAGCTGACTGGGGGAACTTTTGCCCCGTATGCTGAAGTTTTTGTCTTTATAATTTGGGAACTCCAGCCCCGTATGCTGAAGTTGTTGTCTTTATAACTTGCGAACTTCAGCTCTAGAGCTGAAGTTCGCAAGCTACTTCAGACCCGTCTACTAGAATGCTGAAGTTTTGCGTGATTGTCTTTGCTACTTCAGCACCGCATGCTGAAATTGTGCGCAAAAGCGGGTACAAGTGTAATTTTTTTTACAAAACGGATATAAGTTAAAACGTGACACAAAAAGTGAGTACAGATGCAAAAGCCCCTGTTCGATGCCTGTGATGACCACGGGCCCAACAATTCGACTTGGCTTTTATTAATTCAAGCTAGATTGTATTAGTATTATTTGTTCTTATATTCAAATACACAGAATAAAAGCCATTTCGTAAATTCAATTATTTTTGGAGCAAATATGAATGAATAGATTTGTTTTGAACAGCATAAAGAAACTGTTTTGTAATCTTTGATCGGAACAATGGGAGTCAAATGGTGTTTAGAGTATAAGAATTATTTGAAATGGAAAGATTCAAACACATAATATGTAGATTTTTATGCGAAACATATACCTTATTCTTGCATGAAACATTAGAAACCACTGTTGAACTATATTACATGGCCCTGCTTCAGATTCAGTATCTTCGAAACATCGATTGTTCCTTCCCTTCCAAATTGTCACAAGCAAGTACAATATTTCATATGGCCTTATGTTTCCTTACAATCTTCCTTCCTAGCCAGCTTCTAATAGTTCATATAGTTTATAGGTTCTGCCATAAGCAGTTATGGTATCACAAATTTGTATAGTATGAAAACCTGAATCAAATAAAAAATATGCTCTTCCCAACCATTCATTAATTTTACCCAAGCAGAAGGAAGGAAAATAACCTTTTAACACCAAATCATCTCGTACTTACCGATATTATATTTGTCTTCTTTCAACCCAAACGTTACCTCGACCAATTACACTTCCTCATATGGGAATTCAAACAATATTCTTGAAGGAAAGCAAGATCATGTGTTCACACCAAAAAATTTACCATGTGTGTACTAATGTCCATCTTCTTGTCCAGCATCTGAAAAATTCCGGGATATGTCTAGCATGTAATTAAGGTTTCATACTGTGATGAAATGTTCTAAAGCCTTCATTAGTAAAAACAAATAAGAAAAAAAATGTATATCCAACAGGGTGTCCGGAGTGAGAGAGAACCTAGACTCTTGTCTACGCTTTCAAAGAAAAACTTATGCTTCAGCCTATGATTGAAAAGCAAGGAAAAAAATTGAAGCTCTACGATGCGTAGCAAACAACATACCATTTAACTTGGTCAAACTGAATCAGTTTTAAGGCTGTCAAAACCCATGAGTTTGTTGGTAAAGTAAAACATGCAGCAGTCAAGAAGTAATGACACCTTTTTATTTTGTATATTCAGAGGGAATTATGTGCTCGAATAATTATGTCACATATTACCTATCAAGATGTATAGTGATAAGATAGCTTTGTTATTCAGTAGGATGATGCATAAACAAAAGATAGTTTATGTTAAAATTCCAGCCTCCCACTCATATAATGCTTTTGGGAACTTTGAAAAAACTTTATATTTACCAGTGATAAGGCTGAAAAATAATTTCCTGATCCTTGAAAAAATTCAAAAGCACAATAAACTTTCATTAAGTAACAAGATCAAACAATCACTTGAGAAACTGTTCTGATTGAATTAACACAAATCCTCTTTAGAATAAAGGCAACAGGAAAAGAACCATCGAAAGAAGTAAAAGGAAAAACCAGCATAAGGATATCAAAGGAAAATCTTAGTAATTTGTTATAAAACCGTATTTATATCTACAACTAGCGATGAAATCAAAGTACTAAACTTCAACTACTATTCTTGAAAACTCGGAGAGCATGGGGATAAAGGTTTCTAATTCTTCTTTTCATCTTTTACAGTTTTAACTGATAATACCTCGACATGCAATCTTAAAATTCTGAAGTCTATCAACTTTAAACTTCCACAAAAACAAAGGAAATTTGACGTAGAACCATCTTTGGAGAAAGTCCTTCAACCCTACACGAAAAATCATGTTGTCACAAATTCACGGTATTGTATCAAGGAGTTATTGAAGCTAGTCATAAATTAGGAAGAGTATTAAGATACACTGACATGTTTGTTTAAACAATAATCTAGAAAAAGAAAATCACAATTATGGAATCAATGATCTCACTAACTCAACTCAAATAACATGATAGGAAGAGCTAGCTGTCAATACATACGAATAGTTTTGGTAGTAAAAGTATTTGGAACGTTAAAGATGTACCCATTTTTCTTTTTCATTTTTATATTTATGTTCTACAAATCAACTATGATATTATTATTGGTGTACTTATTTTAGCTATCTACAAGTATTTCTAATGTGTTCCGGGTCAAACATTAAAAGAAAAAGCCATGAAAAAAACCAATTTTATGTTTTAATTATCCTCAATGAGTTTGTAAGATTAAGTTCACTATTTGCACTTGAGCGAACACTCTAATATCATCAATTGTAGTTACAATTTTGTTGTACACCTAAGCTCCTTTTCTTTCAATTTGTGCCTATCTTCTTCGATTCTCTTCCAAATTTTCAGTTTCATGGCGGAAATTCATGGCTGATGTTATAAACCTTGAATAGCTAGCATTCATATTCCGATGGAAAACCCCATCCTCACTATATGAATCGGCCGATTCAATTGATTTTATTAAACTCATTTTCTCAAACTCCCTTCCTTTTTAATTTTTTGATCTTCATCTGCAACTTACCTCTTATATACTTGGCTTAACAGAGAATTCTTCAAAGTAGTCCACGGATACTTCAAAGTGGTAAACCTTGAATGGAATTGGTTGGACACTTCTTTGACAAGCAGAAATTTTGAAGAGTAATGGTGTCATCGGAAAGGAGGTTGATAGTAGTCTTCCGAACAGCGAGCACAAAAATTGATTCTCTATAGTTCCATCAGTATAGGTGGCCAAAAAAAAAAGGAAAGTACTAATACGTGGCATAAGATGAAGACGTTGAATACTTGACAGTATAATTAATACAGCTTTTTGTACAACTCTTCGCTGCAATGGTCCTCTTCTGTATAATAGAAATTTAATACCACATTTTAAAGTTTAAAAATCATACTCACTATTTTTCAACTTTATGCCCAGGATTATTTGAAACCCAAATCACTTGGGAAGCCGCTAATACAGAAGTGCTAAACAGTCGTCCTCTTGGGCAAACTCCTCGTACGTTCCTCTCTGACTTTACCTCTCCAGTTTTTTCTTTTCTTCGTTTCTTAACAGAGTAAAACCCTATACCCTTCCCACCCACTTTATATTTTTTTTTCTACTTCATTTTGATGGTATAATAGTAGAAAACTGATCCCTTTTTCCACTGCTTTTTTCTTATAATCATAAATAAGAATGACGAATTGGGTTGCTTGCATTCCTTGTGTCCTTCTCCGACTGCTTAAAGAAAGCCTCTTTTCTAATTTACTCTAATTTTTCATATTTCTTTGTTATTTTTTACTAGTAAATTTGCATTGTTTTTACCTTTCAAGGTGTAATGGGGGGAAATAGCGGCGGATATAGTTATTGGTTTATCCGAATTCAGTAGCTTTGGGTCGGGCCTATATATGTGTTAAAAAAATTCACTAAGTAAGTACAAATAATTGGTTCGGTACCCAGTAAATTAAATGAGTTGTGGGAGAATCATGAGCTCAACCCCATAAAATTCAAATCATGGATTTGTTGCACAGAAAGAAATCTGCTTGTGGTCTAATTGTTTTCTTTCTGTTACAGCTTTCTTCTGATTCATTTTGCTTTTTGTTTTTCCTTCATTTTTTTTGGAGGTCAGATTGCTTTTAAAATGATAATGCTATTGTTAAACATTTGTCAATTTAAAGTATTTTTAGCTGGAAAGTCATGTTTTTGAGAGCATTTGCCATTTGGTCAGGGGCGGATCTATGTACACGGTTCGGGGTGGTACACCAATATGTATAAGAAATAGGATATATATTTAAAGTGCCACCCGTAGAACAAAAGTGTCAAAGGTGCCGGTGGCAAAGGTCTGCCTTGTACACTACACAGCACACTCTTCTATAAGTATTCTCTTATAATTAATACTCCTCTTAGAAAGTAAAAATCCCTTTTTAGGATCTTTTCCAACTCACAATCTCCATAACTCTCGGTAAAATAAAGCCCCAAGTCCCTTACGCCACTTTTCCCTTTCCCTTTCTTCTCCAATTCTCATTGCTTCAGCAATCAGCAGTTCAGCCTTCACCAAGTCTCCTTGCTTCAGCAGTTCAGCCTTCACGCCAGTGCTTCTTCACGCCAATTCTCCCACCATTGTTAAGTTTCTTCACCTCTCATGTTTATTTTCTTAACCCTATGTGGATTTTAGTGTTCTTGCTAGACTTTATTGTCACTATTTTGAATTTTTTTGTTATGTATTTCTTTGGTTGTGTTTGAAAATCAAATGCCTCTTAAATGGTTTCATGATAGTAACTTTCTTGGGTTGTTGTTTTTGTAATGATCATTATAGAAGCATCATATTGTAAAGAAGAGTTAGTGTTTCTTTCTTTACACTGTAATTGTAGTTGATCTGATTAGCTTTAAAGAAAAAATTAATTTAAGAGATATTGCTATTAAGAAATTATGACAAAGAAAATTGGCCAAATGGGTCATACTGCGGCAGTAGAGTTTCTTTTGTGGTTCTCTTCAATTGTAAATAGATTGTGTATGATAATTCAAATATTGTTGGAAGTTTTATGCTTTGTGTCAATTAGTTATAGTTATTATATTTTCTTCTGTTTGATCTATTTGTCTATATAAATAAAAAGGATGAATAGCTCGAGTTGATCAAATCGATTAGGTCAGCACCCGTAACCCCTAATTTCTGGATCCGCCTCTGCATTTGGTGGACGCAATTTAATCTATAACTGATATGCTGTCTTTGCTATTAGGAAGTTAGTCATATATTGTAGACTTATAGTTTGTAGTTGCAGGATTTTTGTTTCACTTTCATTAACTCTGGGCTTTGGTAGGCAATTGCTCTTTCCATCTTCAGTCAATGCACTTCTTATGAAGAGTGTAGACGACACTTTTATAATTTTGTTAGGTGTTAACTTTTTCCTTTTCACTCTTTAGTTCAACTTAATTTCTTTTGGTTCTTGGACTCACAGGTGCATTGCAAAAGGTTCTTTTGCATGTGAATTAGAATAAATTGAAGTTGGAATGGAGTGTGTGGTTCAGGGAATTATTGAGACTCAAGTAAGTTCACTGAGCACATTTCGTCTTGCAAAATGTGCCTGCTAACTTTATGGCGTTGAATATGGAATTTATCATTTGAATATTGAAAAAGATTTTGACAGTACAAACCATATCTGCAGCATGTTGAGGCCCTCGAAATTCTGCTTCAAGGCCTTTGTGGTGTACATAAACAAAGCTTAAGGATCCATGAACTGTGCCTTAAGAGTGTCCCAAACCTAGGTAAGTGAGTTTTCTTTGTAAACTACGATAGAACTAGGAACCACTAATTCAGTGGTCATGTATGTACACATGCGATTGAGACAAATGCTTGCAACCATGTATGCATCCATTAGAAGTTTTCTTACCTTAGCTGTTTAATATAGTTGGATTTTTTCTGATTTGTAGTCCATCTAATTCTAGTTGTATTACAGCGGTACATGACAATTATTGCATGGAATTATGTATTGGTATTTTTTGCTTTCAGTACATCTTATTTGTAAGTTGAAGAACTCATGGTTTTGGCTTCATTAGCATGTTGACTGCACTTTTTTTTACAAAAGGGTGTTTGATATCATGGTTTATCGATAATGTACTTGTGCTTGTTTTGACATGTCATATCTTGTCAAAAGGCCGCTAAAGCTCCATTTTACATTTTTTCATTTTCCCCCTCCCCCACTTTTGTCCTTGGGTTATTATAACCATGAAGTCCGTTACTTCTCATTCTCAGGCTTAGTAGCATCAGAAATACGTCTCTTATGTGATCTTGAGCAGCCGGAACCCACATGGTAACAGATCTGTTTCATACTGTGCCTAGCTCTGGCGATATGTGAAGCCTAAATTTTTGTGTGAAATTAAATATAGGACTGTTCGACATGTTGGTGGTCCGATGAGAGGCACTGGTGCTGAACAAATCTCAGTCTTGGTGAGACCGATGATAGAAAGCAAAATAAGCAAGAATGCATTGCGCATGTTTTATGCACTTGGCTACAAGCTAGATCACGAGCAGCTGAGGGTTGGTTTTGCATTCCATTTCCAAAGAGGTGCCCAGATAACTGTTACAGTTTCATCCATCAACAAGATGTTGAAACTTCATGCAACTGATGAGGCAGTGCCTGTGACACCGGGCATACAGCTAGTTGAAGTGACAGCACCTGCTTCATCTGAAAATTACACTGAAGTTGTTGCTTCTGTATCGTCCTTCTGTGAATATCTTGCACCGTAAGTACCTTTATATTGGTTTGTTACCCTGAGGTGAATGGAGTATTTAAATAATGGGTTGAACTGAATTCGTACGTTCACAGAGCATATCTATATATCTATCTATCTAAATATATATAAATATATATATATATATATATATATATATATATAACAAATATCTGAACACATAATTTCAAAAGTATACTGGGGTCAGAACCTAAAGGTTGAACCCAGCCAATTTAAATCTTGGATTTGCCTTTGGTATATATTGTTAGGGGAAACTAGTTTATTTACTTATTTCTATCATTTGGTAGACATACAAATGGTTTCTATCTTTTTCAGGCTCCTCCATTTGTCAAAACCCGGTGTGTCAACAGGGGTTGTTCCTACTGCAGCTGCAGCAGCTGCATCTCTCATGTCGGATGGCGGAGGCACAAAAATGTAGTATTACAGCTGCATCTCTCATGTCGGATGGCGGAGGCACAAAAATGTAGTATTACTCCTTTGCAGCTATTTTAATTATATTCTTTTACATTTTGGTTGTGGTCCTCATTGCTGGATAAGAGACCTATTTTGCCAAATGATGCCCCTCCTGTAATTGTCGTTAAGATGCTGATCAATACACAGTAGTGTTTTTGCATAAAATAGAGTTATAGTATCAACCAGCTTAGTTCAATTAAGGGTGGATGAATCTTTTCTCTCTTTCGATAAGTTCCTTGTTATTGATTTTGATTGTTTTTCTCCAAGGTGTTGATCCTTTTATTGTTTATGTGCTGATCTTCCTATCACGTGGAGATGATGAGATTTTCTTTATCTGTATGAGATCAATGATAGTGGAACATTTTTTATATGGTTTCAGATATTCATATACTAGTTATTTGGGGCACTAATTTTATCAATTTCTATACTGTTTATGTGCATTTTGCAAAGTAGTTGATATAAACTGAGATAAGAGGAGTCATATTATGTTGAAGGCCAGCATTAACATAGTTAATAAAGCTTCAAAGAGCTTAAACGAGTGATGATTCTATCTAATTTGTATGGAAATGTAGTTAGTCTTTCCTTTGTTATGTTAAATTCATACGCCTTAGAATTAAGTTCAACAATTAATATGTAAAGATTTTGACAGTATCAGGTTGGCACCTGAGATTTACATGTAATCACGTTTGGGATTTTAACCAAAATTGTCCCTAATCTTTGGGGTAGGTCTATTACCGTCCTTTAAATATACCCCTGAGCTTCTTTCAAAAGG
>MDKI01051661.1:0-32616 GCA_005239505.1 Nicotiana paniculata | reverse complement strand
TTTCTAAAAATAGATAAAGAGTTTCTTACAGATTATGGAAAGATTCGTTCGAATCCGACCCAAATATCATATAAGAAATGTCAGTGGAAAACAGTAAAACCAGTCAGGAAATCTACGTTCCGAAAGTTTCATAAACTCCATTTTTCTATTTTCCAATCTCATGTAAAGCATTTTATTCAAAATTTATCATTCAGAGGAAGAAATACAAAGAAGAGTGAAAACAGTAGTTTCATAGAAAATAAGCTCCTCGGGCACAATGTCACTCACAAATAAAGCCTCTCGGACAAGCCTCTCAGTCACTTGTGACTCGTCTCAACACTCACACTCAATAGGTATCATATAATAACCGCTGCGGCGTGCATCCCAATCCATAAATAGTCGATTGCGCTCGCTGGGGGGGTACAAACTCCGGAGGGGCTCCTTCAGCCCAAGCGCTATATCGCTGCGGCGTGCAACCGGATCCAATATATATAAAGCTGCGGCGTCCAGCCCGATCCAATATATATATATAAAGCTACGGCGTGCAACCTGATCCAATATATATAACATTGCGGTGTGCAGCCCGATCCAATATGTAAAACGCTGCGGCGTGCAACCCAATCCAATATATATATATATATATATATATATATATATATATATATATATATATATATATATATATATATATATATATATATATATATATATATATATATATCGTTGCGGTGCGCAACCCGATCCAATATATATGTATATAACACTAGGGCATGCAGCCCGATCCATTACTATCCTTACAAACCCGGCTCTCAGCCTTGCTCAGTCATCACCCTCACAAGCTACTCGGGCATCTCACCACAATCACAGGAACTCAACCCAAAACATTTTTCATTTGATTGAAAACAGGGTGACAATGTAACAACCCGACCGGTCGTCTTGAGCTCTAGCGCATTATTTAGTAGTTTGGTGTCATGAACAACTTTATTTCAAGTATTATGACTTGTAGGTGTGGTCGGGACCGAATTTTAGGAAGTTTGGAGTCAATTTAGGAAGAAAATTCTCAATTCGAAAGCCTTAAGTCAGAAGAATCAACTAAGATTGGAATTTTGAGTAAACGACCTCCGAATCAGGATTTGTAGGTTCCAGAATGTTCATATGATGATTTCAGACTTGGGCGTATGTCCGGATCGGGCTTTGGATAAACCGAGAGCGTTTCGACGCATATTATGGAATATAACATTTTAGAAGAATTTCATAAATTTGGGTTGTAAGGCATTTCAGTGTTATAGATGTTAGTTTGGGATTTCGAGTCTGGGAATAGCTTCGTATGGTGATTCTGGAGTTGGGAGCGCGATCAGAAGTGAATTCGAATGTCCGTAGGTCATTTTGAAGTCATTTGGCTAAAGATAGAAATTGGAAGATTTTTGAGAAGTTTGACCGAGAGTTTTACTTTTTGATATTGGGGTTGGATTCCAATTCCGAAAGTTGGAGTAGGTCCATAAGGTCGAATATGACTTGTGTGTAAAATTTGGGGTCAAGCGGACGTGATTTGATAGGTTTCGCCATCGGATGTAGAAGTTTGAAATTTCAAAGTTCATAAATCTTGAATTGGAGTGTGATTCATGATTTCGACGTTGTTTGATGTTATTTGAGGCCTCGAGCGAGTTCGTATCATATTTTGGGACATGTTGGTATAATTGGTTAAGGTCCCGAGGGCCTCGGGTGGATTTCGGAAGGTTAAAGGAATGAATTTCAGACCAAAGAGTTGCTGAAATTTTTTGCAGAAAGCTGTGTTGACAGTAACTAGTGCAATCGCGGAGTTGAATTTGGAAATTCATATCTCAAAATATATAAGTATTCTGAAAATTTTTAAAACATAAAAGTTGTAGCCCTTTCATTCTAGTTTCCATAAAGTTAATCTATTTATGATTTGGACATTTTATCAGAATGTTATGATCGATTAAAAATAGCTGGTGGAGCAGTTTTGACAGAATTTTCTGATGCATGGAGCCGACTTCAGAAGCTCATATCTCGGAATATATAAAGGTTTATATGGTGTACAACCTATCAAATTAAATATCTTCGAGTATAGTTTCTAAATATTCAAACCTTTTGTCATTTGGATATTTCTACAAGGAGTTATGATCGTTTTAACAGAAGGTATACAACAAAGGAAAATTATAATAGGATGTACAACCTGCACAGCGCAAGGTACAACTCGATGAAGCCTGGGCAGATTGTTTTAAACACGGGTTTTGGCCCATTTTCATTTCTTTCATTTGGTTTGGACAATTTTGGAGAGGAATTTTCACCAAGCAACACTAGGTAAGTGATTTCTTTCTATTTTTGAGTTAAATATGTGATCTTACATAGATTTAGACATGGAAATTAGTAAGAAATTTTGATTTTTGGATGAAAACCTAGAAATTTGTATTTTTGGATTTTACCACGAATTTGAGCATGGAAATTAGAGTAAATTGTATATTTGAGCTAGTAAGACTACGGGTAGAGTTTATCTTCGAGAAATTTCGGAATCCGGGCACGTGGGCCCGAGGGCATTTTGGTCAATTCTTTGAGCGAAGATGGGAATTTATATAATTTGAATTTTTAACAAATATTAGAGTATAATTTCATTGGTTTGTCGTTATTTGGAAAGTTTTGGGGCGTTGTGCATCTATTGGAGTCGTCGGAAGGGTTTGGAAGCCGGTAATGGAATTTCAGAGTTAGGTAAGTCTCCTTTCTAACTTTGTGAGGGGTAATTGTCCCCATAGGTGAACTAAATGAATAAATGCTATTGTTTGCGGGGGCTACGTACGCACGAGGTGACAGGAGTCCGTGCGTAGCTACTAATATGATTATGTACCGGTAGTCTAGGACCCACTAGCATGCCTTATGTGTTGTACATGTGATCCTTCCAATAATATTAGACTGATACTACTATTGAATTGGTAATTTATTTCCTAAGAAGGCTAGAGTGTACGTTTCTTAATCGTTTAGAAAGAGAATTGATTCCTCCGTGGTTGATTGTATTTCTGATACGGTTATATTATTAAATATTATTAAACTTGACAAATGAGTTTCAAAATAAAGATTTAAATGCTATTTTTTTCGTGATCCTTTAAGAATAATTTTACCACTTCCATGGGTAACTGCTTTCGTGATAAATGTGGACTTATTGTGTGAATATGTGTAGTTATGGGAGCCTGAGTCGCATGTATGATTCGCGAGCACGATAACCCTGTATTTATGTATAACCGCGTCGCATGATCGATTCGCGAGCGGGGCAAATAGATGCATCTATGGTTCGAGCCGTTCGACCCTCGGCAGTGCACAATTTATTATTGTTGGTTCGCGTCGTTCGACCCTCAACATTGTTTGTGCATTGTCGCGTACTTCTTGTGATCTTTGAACTGCTTGCTGGCTTGGATTTTATGAGATTTGCAACTGAAATGATAAAGGTTTTAAAGTTGGAAAAGGAATGTGAGAAGTAGTTGATGTTTCCTATCATTACTTGTTAAACCTTATGTGATACTCATGCTCAGTGTTTTCCTTTATTCTTATTAAATTGACTTCTAGCAAGTGTCTAATTCGACCTCTCGTCACTACCTCTCTGAGGTTAGACGGGATACTTACTGAGTACACGTTATTTTCGTACTCATGTTGCACTTGCTGTGCATTTTTATTGCACAGGTACCCTCACAGCATTGTGGTTGACTTGGAGACTTAGACGAGCTGTATCACCCGGAGACGACCCCCAGCCGGCAGAGTCTTCCCCTCGTGTTGTATTCATTTTTATTTTAAAGTCCTTGTCCAACTTGTATTTCAGACAGACATGGTAAGATTTGTACAAATTCCTAGAAGTTCGCTTATGCACTTGTGACACCGCGTTCTAGGATGTGTTTGGAAAGATTTTTTTTTTATTTCAAAATGTATGTTTAATCTATCAAATTTTCTTAGCGTATATTTATTCGGTTGTTATTATGTAACGATTTCCAAATATTAAAACGGGAATTTAACTTAACTATTAACCATTGGCTTGCCTGACAATGGTGTTTGGTGCCATCACGACCATACAAATTTTGGGTTGTGACAACTAATTTAAACAACCGAAAAGATATTATGAGCTTTTCTCCGAAAATGAGAATAAAAACACCCAATAATAGATAGGGGAAATTGTACTCAACATCACACTATTGCGGCGTGCAACCCGATCCAACCATGATACCTGTCGCGGCGTGCCACCCGATCCAAACAGCATACCCGTGGCGTCGTGCCACCCAATCCACACATGATAATGTATAAGAAAATACTCACCGAGCAAAAATGCTCATAATTACGAAATTCCTGAATATCGACCACAAGCACTCGAAGTGCATAATACAAATCCCGAGGACACGGATAGCGCCATATGCTACGAAACTCAAGCACAACTACAGTGCGATAACTGACATGTATCTCGAGAGTCATCCCGCTCTCACAACACCACAATTACACGGGGTCTCAATACGAGCGTGAATAATCAAACCACCTCACAGCCTACCTCACATAGTGTAGATTCCACCAAATAGCTAACGACACAAATAACATCCAGGGCCCGAAGATTCCTCTGTAAACAGCGCTAAGCTGAAATGAACACATCCGGCCTGATATAGAGTCCACATTCACGTTTAGATCCACTCATAGACCTCAAGCTGATTTTGACCATACCACATAGAGCTAATAACCTTTCAAGGGTCCACACTAACCCTTTTTATCCTATGACACACAAGAACAACCGTCAATCGGCACAAACATCCACAATTCACAACCCAATGAATAGAGCGCCTTCCAGGCCTAAACCCTCCCATTAATGATAGTACTATAATCTCCATACTTGGTCTTAAATCTTTAATCAGTTAAGTGACTATATGTCACACTTATACAATCTTCCCGTGGGGTACGCTCCCATGACTTTCGGACCAGGTAACAAGTATGCACATCCATACCACCAACCACAATAATGTTGTAAATCAAATCAAGAAATTGTAATGAGTACGCTAGGCTTCTTACACAGGACACCGATCTAAAGTGACGCTAAAGACAATACCAACTTACTCTAACCATATGAATCCTTTCTTTCTCACCCGAGTTCGTGATGTTCTTGTCAGCACCGAACCGTAACCTTGATCCTCGACTTCCAATTCTCATGCTACCCACTGCACCTAATCATGCCAATACGCAAGACTATAAGAATTCATCATAACTCCTGAACCACTAATAGGGTACACCCATTCTGATTATTCCTCTATGAATCCGAAGTTATTTTCTCTTATTCCTCCAATGCTACATCGCAGACCGAAGGCAACATGAAAAACTCAAAGCCTCTTTTCATAATCTGCTGCAAAAGCTCGATACTTAACCATACTACGGACTCGAAATCCTTAAGCACCGCACTTTAACTTTTGAATCAACTAGGACCGTTGTTGAGAGTCACCCACTCTGACTCGGTCCCAAATATAATCAACTCTAAGGCCCTGCTAGCACATGAACACCCTCTCAAAGAGACACCTGGCCGAATCACCTTTCTTGTAAATCGCCTCTACACAAAGCACAAATCATGAGTCCTCTCAAAGCCTAAACATAAATTGATAAGTCCAACTATAGCCCACATTCCCCAAATCCTTTGCTCAAATTGCCACTAATGTTTTCTTCCCTTGGTCGTAATAACCCATCAATATGCCGATACCCAAAATGTCGCAAGTAGATAACCACATAATCCAATCGTAGGCGGTGGGTTCTCCCACTTATCTTGAAGCTACCATTGCATAACTTTAGAACCCACCAAGATTCTTTATCCCCCATTGACATGATCTTGCACAATCAACCCGCCGAATTTTCTCGAAACCTTTCTGTCAAACTTTTCATGAACACTTTGAATCACTAGCCACGTGCACATATTCGACCTTTTCCTAGATAGTCAGTAGAATCCTTAGTAGAATCCTCGTCAACACCACAAGACCGTTAACCCGTTCACAAGAGATAAGCCACCTGCGAAGATTACATGTCAACATCTTCCAACGACGCTGCACTAAATACTCTTACTATGAAATCCTTAAACAATCCTGAGCCCGTGCTCATTCACCAGTTGTACAAGTCCATTCACTCCTCATGTACATCAACTAAAGGTGCGACAATACATTCCAATCCAAAGTCATGTTGTATCTTTCTTCATATCAAGAAACTTCTTTCGGTCGTATTAAATATCCCGCCATATAATAGCCAATGTTCCAAATTGAATCCGTAGACCTAGTCACTGTCCACCATGAATCCTAAATCTCTCTACACTTTTCTCAAGGCGTGTAGTCATCCTACCACAAAACCCATACACTACTCTGCCACTCTCCCACTTTGGTCAAACTCATCCTCTAAGCAACTACTCGACTCCTGCTTCTCACAATTGGCCTTCTAGAAGTTTATCCACCGCAAGACACCTCCCACATGTCCTTCCTCATCATTCGCTGCCCAGTTGTTGCCTTAAGTAAAAATTCATCTCTGTAGCACTTGAACTAACAGATCTCCACCAGCTCTAAACCCTTTCGAAAATCATCTTTCTCGAGCCATCAACACTAGGAACGCCGATTCGATCCCGAACCACCGCACACTACGATCTATTACAGCTGCTTCCCCCGCACCTTTCACAATACTCTGTTCCAAAGGCGAATTGAATAAAACCATAACATCGGCGAACTTAACACTTTATATTCAATCAAGGATGACGACATCACATCAGAGATGAAGATTCCACCACGATCAAAAATACCAAGTATCGTTACTCCATCAACCCAACCTAAAAAATAATAGTCTGGTTGCCTTTCCTCCGCTGGAAATAAAAATACTAAATCTCTGAATCTTGCACTGAGTAAACATCCTTCCAATTCATTCACTGCTTCAACGCAAGCATCCTACCATTACACCACACTGTGTGATAGCAATGCACGAATATTCAAAATAATCAATTCCGAATCTCAAAACTTTAGGTAATACTGATACTGAGCTAAAATGATAGAACGGCCTTCCGTAAGGCGACGATAATAGCCCAGTCAAATACGCAGGGAGAAACATCCTGCACCACATCTGTAGTACTATTACAATTTCTCAATTCCCGATTTATAGCAAGTGCTTCGTGTTGCATAATATTGAATAGGAAAGAAGCAAAGGAATAAGCCTCAAAGGAATCAAATCGCACGATGAGGAATCAAGAAAGGGAGTGCTCCTAATAGCCCTATAGCCTCTCGAAGATAAGTACAGACGTCTCTATACCGTTCCGCAAGACTTTACTAGACTCGCTTATGACTCGTGAGACCTAGGTGAACCTAGTGCTCTGATACCATGTTGTCACGATCCATAATCCATTAAGGATCATGATGGCGCCAGACACCGCTGTCAGGCAAGCCAACACTAAATAGTTAATTAAATTATTGTTTTAATATTTTCTTTGAAATCATTTATTTTTCTTACATTAAACAATAAATAATGAGCTTCACCAAGTAGGTAATAATATCTTCAACTACTTTTCAATACTAACCAATCCCATATACATCCCAGAACCCGGTGTCACAAGTGCATGAGCATTTACTGGAAAGTAAAATAAAATACAATAACTGTTCGGAATACAAATTTGGACAGAAAGAAAGATACAAGTACTCTGAAGGATACTCTGCTGGCTGCGGATCGTCTCATAAGATGCAGCTCACCTAAGTCCCCATATTAACCACGCCGCTGCGCCCACAAGGCCATTATCCATACATGTACCTATACATCAAAATGTACAGCAAGTGTAGCATGAGTATGAAAACAACGCGTACCCAGTAAGTATACCGTCTAACTTCGAAGAAGTAGTGACGAGGGGTCGACTCCGACACTTACTAGTGGTCCAATAATATCAAGTACGGTAAAAAAATGAATAAATATGAAACAAATTAAATATATGAAACAAACAAGTATAAATTACGTGATACAATTCCTTTCTATACAATTTACTCAGCTCTCAACTAGCAAGTTCCCTCCGTAACTGGAGCATATACATAGATACCGTGGATTTCATCAAAGAGGTTGTCATAATTTAAATAAGGGGAAAACCCTCAGATACACTGGCTTCTAGCCAAATATTACGCACGATTACATGAGGATAATATATATATATATATATATATATAGAGAGAGAGAGAGAGAGAGAGAGAGGAAATGCCGAGGCGTACGGCTTGATCCAACATAAAAGTAAATTGTGTACAACCAGAGGGTCAAATGGCGCGAACTATTGATGCATCTATTAACCTGCCGAGGCGAACGGTCGCCCGCTCCCATGAGAGTGTGTTACATAAATCCTGCCGAGGAAAATGGCCTGATCCCATAAGAGTAGTCGAAGGAAATACCCCGCTCGCGAAACATACATGCGACGCGGTTACACATAGATTTCTTAAGTTATTACAATATTCCTCAATTCCTTTAAAAATTTTGAAGTTCAAACGAAACCTTTTAAATATTAAATTCTTAAATTTCAACTCCTCTCAAAACATTTAATAAGAGAACTCAATCTCGATCCTTCTCAAGTCAAACAATGAACATAAATCAATAACAATATCAACAAGGCATGATGTAAGCCTAAAACTACCCAGACATAGGCATAACTAGTAGCTACGTGTGACTCTCGTCACCTCGTGCGTACGTAGCCCTCACATATAGAAACACATAATAATTTAGTCCACCTATGGGGTTAATTCGCTCTTACAAGGTTAGAAACGAGACTTACCACGCTCTGAAGTTCCATAACCGGCTTCCAAGCCTTTCCAACAACTCTAACTGATGCCAACGCTCCAAAACTAGTTAATAAATGTGCAAACCCATAAAAACATATTCTAATAATCACGACAATTCAATTTAAAAATTTCTCAACTCCGCTCGAAAAGTCGATAAAATCACCCTCGGGCCCACATGCCCAGATTCTAAAAATTTTTGAAGATAAACTTTACCATAACCTCACGAACTCAAATATATAATTTATTCAAAATCTCATGTCCAATTTCGTGGTAAAAATCCAAAAATATCAATTTCTAGGTTTTCTACCAACACCCCAAGTTTCCACTAATTATACATGAATTTCCATGTTAAAATATGTATATAATCCAAGTATTTAACTTGCAATATGTGGGAATCACTTACCTTGACATGGATGATGAAGATGGAGCTCCAAAATCGCTCCTAGGTCGGCTCCCATGGAGGAAATGAGATGAAATGATACAAACCCATTTTTACAAACTTATACACTTCCCAAGCGATCCTTCATCACGTTCGCGAGACCTCCATCGCGTTCGCGATGAAAAAATTTCTCAAAAGTCACTTCCAAACTCTTCTCATACAGCCTCTAGTATAATGGTCATAACCTTTTGTACAAAACTTCAAATGACAAATGGCTTAATGTTATGAAAATTAGACTTCAAGATCTATAACTTTAATGTTTTGGTCATTTCCTAATTCCTTATATCTTTCGAGATATAAGCTTCCAGAGTAAGCCCTGTGCAACACAAATTTCTTCTTCATCTTCCTGGATAGCCTGTAGTTTACCAGCCATAACTCTTTGTAAAAACATCCAAATGCTAAATGGTTTACCTTTCGTAAAACTATACACAAAGGGATACAACTTTTAATTTTACATCATCTACAAATTCCTTATATATTGAGAGATATGAGCCTCCGAAGTTAGACCTGCGCAACAGAGATTTCCTTCTTCGCCAACACGAGAGTCTCTTCGCGAACGCGAAGAAGAAAATCCCAGAAGTCAATTCCTTCTTCTCAAACGCGAGAGATTCCTCGGGAACGCAAATAACAACACAAAATATCAGTAAATCAGCATCCAAAGTAGCCCAAAATGATCCGAAACACACCCGAGACCCCCGGGACCCCGTCCAATCACACCAGCTTGTCCCAAACATGACATGAACTTGCTCGAAGCCTCAAATCACATCAAAAAAATATCGAAATCATGAATCGCACCCCAATTCAAGCTTAATGAGCTTTAGAACTTCAAACTTGTACATTCAATGTCGAAACCTATCAAATCACGTCCGATTGACCTAAAATTTAGCACACAGTCGTATTTGACATTACGGACCTACTCCAACTTCCGGAATCGGAATCCGACCCCGATATCAAAAAGTCCACTTCCTGTCAAACTTCTTAAAAACCTTCAAATTTCTAACATTAGCCAAATGACTCCAAAATGACCTACGGACCTCCAAATCCAATTTCAGACGTGCTCCCAATACCTGAATTTCCATACGGAGCTATTCCCAGTCTAGGAATACCAGACGAACATTGATAACACTGAAATGCACTGCAAATCCTTATTTATGAAATTCTTCCCAAAATGTTAACTTCCACAATATGTGCCAAAATGCTCTCGGGCCATCCAAAACCCAACCCATACATACACCCAAGTCCGAAATCATCATACGAACCTGGTCGAACCTACAGATCTCGATTCCGAGGTCGTTTACTCAAAATCACCACCTAACCAATTCTTCCAACTTAAAGTTTCCGAAATGAGAATTCTCTTTCCAAATTGACTCTGAACTTCCCAAAATTTAATTCCGACTACGCGTGCAAGTCATGATAACTAAAGTGAAGCTACCCATGGACTCAAACCGCTGAACGACGCGCTAGAGCTCAAAATGACCAGCTGGGTCGTTACACTAGGGCTCCGCAGCTGGGGCTGCAGTATGAGCAGCGGGCTGAGTTCTGCCTCTAATAGAAGTTGTTGCTTCTGGAGGACTGGATTGTTGGTTAGCGGAAGAGGAAGCACGTGTTCTCGCCATTTGCGAGAGAATAGAAAAGTTCAATCAGTATTTTTCTAAGATATCAAGAACCACACGACAGAGTAGAAAAAAAATTAGTCTGTTCCTAACTTCATAGCCTCTTCATAGCCTCTGAGAGATAAGTACAGACGTCTCCGTACCGATCCCTCAGACTCTATCAAGCTTGTTCGTGAATTGGGAGACCTATGCAACCTAGTGCTCTTATACCAACTAATCACTACCCAAATTCCCAATTTCTACCATGAATATTCTTCATTTTTGATTGAAAAGTGATGAAAAACATTGGGTAATTGAAAGAGAAGAGTTTAGAGTTGTTTACCAACACTTTGGGGATGAATTTGTGTGAAGAAAATCGCCTCTAGGTCTTTGTAGTTCGAAAAAAAGAGGTTCTGCCCGTTTTAAAATCTGATTTTATATAACTGGACAGGCCTTCATCGCGTTCGAGATGGGCCTGTCGCGTTCGCGTAGGGTCAGGCCCAAATGGCCTTCGCGTTCGTGATGACCTGGCCGCGTTCGCGTAGAGGAAACCAGGTCCCCCTCTCCAAGCCCATTTACACATCGCGTTCGCGAAGGGTCTCCCCCTAGTGCTTCACGTTCGCGTCCAGGGTCATGCGTTCGCGTAGAAAAAAAATGACCCCGGTGAAATTCTACTCTATGCGTTCACGAGTGGAGTAACGCGAACGCAAAGAACAAATCGGCTGTGCACTAGAACAACAAAAATAGCAGACTTTAACATGTTCAAAACATCCTGTAGCCTATCCAAAACTCACTCGAGCCCTCGGGGCTCCAAACCAAACATGCACGCAAGTCTAAAAATATCATACGGAGTTGCTCGTGCGATCAAATCATGAAAATAACATCTAAAACTATGCATTTAACCTCAAAACTCATCATTTTTCTCAGGAACACTTAACTTTCACTATTTCTCAACCGGACGTCCGAATCACGTCAAATCAACTCCGATTCTCACCAAATTTCACAGATATAACTTAAATATCATAACAAAGCTGTACCGGGATCCGGAACTAAAATACGGGTCTGATAGAAATGAGTTCAAACATTAATTCATTTCTTTATTTTCTTAAAAATCCAACAAAATAATTTTCTTTAAAAAATTAATTTCTAAAGCTAGGGACCTCGGAATTCAATTCTGGGCATACGCCCAAGTCCCATATTTTACTACAGACCTCCCGGGATCGTTGGAACACGGATCCGGGTCATTTTACTCAAAATGTTTAGCAAAGTCAACTAAAACCAAATTTTAAATTCCAAAAATTATTATTTCTCACATTTTCACATAAAAGCTTTTTGTTTCACGCCCGGACTGCACACGCAAATCGAGGTAAATGAAATTAATATTTTTATGGCTAATGAGAGTGGAATGGAGTCTTAATTTATAAGATGACCCTTTGAGTCATCACATTCTCGAAATGGCAGAGTCTTGTGCTGATAACGTGTTATAAAATAAAGTGTAACGACCCGACAGTTCATTTTGGGAATTTAAGCTCCGTTCGGTGGTGTAAGGTCTTGAACAGTTTCACATTGGGTATACCTACCTGCGTGTGTGGTTAGATTCAGTTACCGGATAATCCGGAGTCAAATTGGGAGGAAATTTTCAAAATTTGAAGCTTAAGTGATGGAAGTTGACCGGAGGTTTGACTTTTGTGTAAACGGCCTCGGAATGACTTTTAGTTAATGTAAATATCTTTGTATGGTGATTTTGTACTTGGGTGCGCGTCCGGAATTGTTTTTGGAGGTCCCTAGAGTAATTTGAGGTAAATTGGTGAAGGTTAGAATTTCGGCGATTTCGGCCAATAGGTGAAATTTTGATATCAGGCTCAGAATGGACTTCCGGGAATGGCTGTAGTTCCGTTGTGTTATTTGTGACTTGTCTGCAAAATTTGGCGTCATTCCGGGTTGAATTGATAGGTTTCGGCACGAGTTTTGATATTTGAAGATATGAAAAATTCATAAGTTTGATTTTTGGTTTGATTCGTCATTTTGGTGTTGTTTTTATGTGATTTGAAACCTCGAGCGAGTCCGTGTGAGGTTATATGACTTGTGTGTGTGGTTGAACGAGGCTCGGGGACTTCAATGTGTTTCGGATGGGGTTCGGGTCAATTTCCTTCAAATAAATGTTGTTGTTCTGTCTGTTGTACCTTCCTTCTATGCGATCGCATAGGCTTAGCCGCGATCACATAGTGTCAATTTGAACCGCCCAAGTTTTTCCTCTATGCGTTTGCGATCTTGTGTACGCGATCACGGAGGCCATATTTTTCCTTAAACACGTTCGCACTCCCTCGCGAGCCCAGCATCCTTTTTCCCCTTTGCGATCGTATTACTCAATGCGCGATCGCGTAACGCAACTAGCCAGCAACCTTTTTCCTCCCTTATATGCGATCGCGTATGTTGTCCTGCTATTGCGTAGCACACTTTGGGCCAGCAAAATATTTCTTCTATGTGATCGCATGTAAACTCTCGCGATCGCGATTTATTAAATACCTGGGCAGATTATAAAACTCCAAAATCGGGAGTTTCACAATTTTTATCATATTTTGGCCTCTAGAGCTCGGATCTTGGAGATTTTTTATGGTTTTTCACACAATTCGAATGGGTAAGTGTTCTTCAACTAGAATTAAACATATTCCATGAATTAGTCCTCGTTTTTATCATTTAATTTGTGTTTTTGGTTGAGGAAAATGTGGGTTTTGAAAGGAAATTTCTAAATTGAAAAATATCATGATTTGAAGGACCAAACGATATCGGAAATTGATAAATTCTGTATGGTTGAACTCATATCGGAATAGGTAATTGGATTTTCTAAAATTTGATGAGTTCCGAGGTGCGGGCCTGGGGGTCAACTTTTGGGTTGAGTTTTATAGTTTTGTAAAGATTGAAACTTCATTATTCGGAATAGTTCCTCATACGTTTTATGTGTATTTTGCAGTTGTTTTAGTTGATTTTGAGCCGTCCGGAGGTCTTTTCGCCCGAGAAGTCAATTTAGTGTACCGGGTTGTCATCTTGAGGTAAGTATCTTGCCTAACCTTGTGTGGGGGGAACTACTCCTTAGGATTGAGTCTTCTATGTGGATTGTAGCCCGTGTACGCGAGGTGACGAGTGCGTAGTCGGACTTATTTGCAAATAGGTTGGCCTTTTAGGATTATTAGGTCCTTATATTCCCTGTGTATGAAGTTGTATTTGTTATATCTGAGTTCCGATTGCTAATTCATCTCTTTCTGCTTAAATTAGAAATTACTTGCTTAGTTTTCCTTTGTTGCTTATTTGATCTTAATTGACTTAACTGAAGACTTTAACTTTTCTACCGTCATGCTATATCTTCCTTCATAAATGGCCTATTTGACTAGAATTAGCATAATCTCTCCCTATAATTGTTTAGCAGTGATTGGAATATCTATAAGTTGGTGTCAATCATGTCTGTGAGTCGTACATTGTGATTTATATGATTTTCCCTTAAGTGCTACTTAGGTTTAGTTGATAACCATCCATGTTGATGGTATTTCCTTGGTGTTGCCTATTACTGAGCATTGTTCAAGTTGAGTTTTATTCTGTAAAGTTGATTGTTTAGGCGAGATTAGTTTAGTTGTTTCTCTTGCCAGGATGATTGGTTTCTTATTGATGACTTGAATATTGTGAATCGTTGCAATATTTGTTTTGTTTTCCCCTTGTTATATCGTTTCGCTTGTGCTTGGAATTCCCTTCAGTGGCTACTTCTTATGAGTGAGTTTTACCATTCTTGTGATTCAAGTCTTTGTATTGATTTGCTCGTCGCACCTTGCATTAGGTCGTGGCAATGTGTGTTGTTTCTGTCGCATTCTGGTTATTTTTCCTCAGTTGGCTGCATTGCATATTTAAATTGGGACTACGGACGTATTCCGGAAGATTTCCCCCTATACTGCAATGCATATTTAAATTGGGACTATGGATGTATTCCGAAAGCTTTCCCTCTGTACTGCATTGCATATTTAAATTGGGATTACAGACGTATTCCGGGAGCTTTCCCCTGTACTGCATGACAAATTCTGAGTTACGGACTGAGTTCCGGTAGATTTATCTTGAGGAGATTATGATCGAAAGATTATTATTGAAAAGTATAGTTGAAAAGGTATTTTCCTTAAAGAAAATTATGTCTGAAGGAATTTTATTTCAAAGGTACATTTGAAAAGCATTTGTCTTGCAGAAAATAATATTTAAATACATTTATTGGGGAAGTATATTTGAAAATCATGTATTTTGAAAGAACTATGTTTTAAAGATTTCTCTTTTACAAAAAAATATGAAATATATATATATTCGGAGAAAGTATGTTTCAAGGAAAATTGTTCTATCCTGAAATGATTATATCTTTAAAGCTTTCAATATAAACTATTGTTTCAAAGTTTTCACCAATTTATTGGATTTATTGGCTAAGACCAGATGTAAACAAACTGACGCAGTGCTGAGTTACCAGTGTTTTTATTGTGTGGTGGTTTCCGGTTTTGGCTCGTATTTCTGTCCATTCTTTTGTGTACTATTATGTTGTTCCGTTGATTAATTTTCGGTAATTACTTCCGCATTATATTGTCATGTTGTTAATTATATCGAAAAATCTTTAGATGGATATTATGTTCGGTCATTTCTATATTGATGTCTGTTTAATTTATTAGACCAGTGGTGTCTTGACTAGTCGTCGTCACTACTTCACCGAGGTTAGTCTTGATACTTACTGGGCACCGGTGTGGTGTGATCATACTACACTTCTGCGCATTTTTGTGTGCAGATCCAGGTAATTGTTGTTAGCAACTGCGCGGATCATTACCGAGGAGACTCAAGGTAATCTGATGTTGCGTTCGCAGGTTTCGGAGTCACCTTCCTGTTATTTATTCAACTGTCCTTACTATTTCTAAACAGTTGTATTTAGGAGTTGTAGAAAAATTTCGTAGAGCTTATGAATTGTATTACCATTTTCGGGAAATTGTAAATTTTGTCAAGATTCTATATCGAGACTGTTGGATTTTCCTTTATTATTGTTGTTATAGTAAATGTTAGGCTTACCTAGTCCCTAGGACTAGGTACCATCACGATACCCAACAGAGGGAGATTTGGGTCGTGATAGGTTAGTATCAGAGCTCTATGTTCATAGGTGTTATGAGTCATAAGCGAGTTTAGTAGAGTCTTGCGGATAGGTACGGAGACGTCTGTACTTATCTTCGAGAGGCTACGGAACTATTAGGACAATTTCACTTCCTTCATTCCTATCGTGCAAGTTCATTGATCTTGCAGTTTAAAATTATCGTTCCATTCTCTCAACGATGGTGAGGATACGAGCTGCGATTCCTGATGATGTTACCCCGAAGAAAATGTCGCAAGGGTCAGAGACAGAGGTCGATGAGGGAACGTGCCATAGTTAAGATGCCTACCAGAGCAGCCGTTGAGGAGCCGCCAGTAATTCCAGTTGGGGGACAGGTACTGGAGGTTCCCGTTGCTACTCCGGACGTTAGGAGATCTAGGCGCGGTTTTCGAGTATAATTGGTACATTGACTCAGGCGGGATTGATTCTGTTTCACCAGCTACTTCACAGGTCAAGGAAGGATTTCAGACTCCCACCGTCTACAATGTAGAGCAGCAAGACCATGTTGGTTAGGTTCCAGTTGTCATGGCAGCACAACATGTGGTTTCAGTTCAGCCCGCGGTTAGGGCAGCAGCATCGGAGGAAGAACACCTTGGACTTGAGAGGTACAAGAAGTACCACCCTCCTATTTTTCAGTGGATTGGCGACAGATGATGCCCAGGGTTTCCTGGAGGAGTGTCACTACATTTTTCGTACTTCGGGTATTGTGGAGACGAGCAGCGTTGTTTTTGTCACGTCTTAGATCAGAGGAGCGATTTGTCAGCGGTGGCGAGCATATGAGTTGGGGTAGCCCGGCCGAGTCAGCTTCACTTGCATAGATTCAGGTTTCAGAGATGTTTGGAGGGAGCTTACACTCCAGTCCCTATGAGATGCATGATGCGCGAAGTTTGAGCATTTGCGTCAGGGCACTATGTCAGTATTAGAGTACGCCGTCAGATTCAGTGAGTTGGCCAGTTATGTACCTCACTTGGTTGTTTCATTTAGGAGGCGAGTCCCTATATTCATTGAGGGACTCAGGCATGACATTCAGTTCAGCAGGACTCAAGAGTTAGAGTCGGATGCCTCATTTCAGCAGGTAATAGAGATCGCTCGCCGGTTAGAGAGCATGTGGGACCGGGAGCAAGAGGACATATGAGATCAGGAGAGAGGGTTCAGGGAGGCAAGGAGGCCTCGTAGATCGGAGAAATCCACTAGTCCTTAATATGGAAGCAGGGTACCCAACAATGGAGGTTTTGTGGGTCAGCCAATTCAGTTTGCATTACTAGTTGTGCATGGGGTTTCAAGTACTCATGGGTCTCAGAGTACTCGTATTGTATGGCTTCCACAGCCACGTCGGCAGAGAGGTTGTTTTGAGCGTGGAGATGTTAGCCACAGGGTGAGGGATTGTTCCAGGATTCAGGTAGGTGTGTTATAGCAGGGTATTCAGGTGAGTAGAGGGCGCCCAAGAGGGGAGGCCCAACCCATTATGTGTTTCATATAGTAAACTAGAGGTCGTTGTGCCAGATATTATCTCCCGGGCATGCTTTGATGTGTTAAAGAGGGGCACCATTTGTATTTCATTACAGTTCTGCGGGTCGGGACGAGTTTCCCTTATTTGTTGCCTTATTGATAAGTGAGTTTCATGCTTTGCGCTCTATTTTTCATTTCTATGAGTGGTAACCTTCGTCTATCGTTGTTCTATTCATCATTGAGAGTGGTGAGACTAGAAGTGAGTCCTTGTTGTTCTTCATGGTAGGCTTAATGTGATTTTCCTAAGTATTTTGTTTACGAGCTGTGATTTCATACTCCATCGAGATGTGAGTTCAGTGAGCTTTATGATTTTATCAACCGAGATGAGTTAGTGGGGAATTTCAATTGGTATGATCTATTTTTGGTATGCGACTTAGAGTTGAGGGCGAGGTCCTATTGATATTTGTGATTCGATATGTTTGGACCGGGCTGAGTACCGCGGTGGAAATTTTATCAGGATGGGATCCTTGTGATTTGTTTATATGCTTGCTTCTTCCTTGTTATATTGCTTTTGTAGGACAGTACTGATAGAGAGTTGTGCCTATGGTCTTGTTTGATAGTCCCTTTATATGTTTCTATTTTCATATTCAATCATTTCGTTATATGCTTCTTTAATTTAGCTTGTGGGATGTGTGCCCCGTGGTGTTAGATGTGGCTCGGTGATTCGGGTGTCTAATAATAAGGTCTTCGTGTTTATTGCATCATTATCAGTATTATGGGGTTTGGAAACCGAGTTCTTTCAGATGTGAGGTAAATTGCCAATGCTGAGTTGATTGCGGGCAGTCATTATGATCGAATGTGTTATTATGAGCCTATGTGTGATGTGCTATATTTTGTGGTCGTGCCTTATGGATAGAGTCATGAGTTAATGCAGCTGGTTGAGGCCAATGTCGTATATGGATTTAGAATCGGGTCTTTTGGAAATGAGTAAAAGGTGAGAAATTGAGGTATGAGGCTTATCGGTGGTGATGAGAAGGCTATATTGCAGTTGTGATGGTGTCATCAGGCTTATGTAGGTTGGGGTGACGTGGGATCACCAGCGGGTGTGTGTTGGAAGTGCACAATCAATGATTGGATGAGTTTGAGGTGAATCTTGGCACGTTCGAGGATGAATGTTTGTTTTAAGAGGGGGAGAATGTAATGACCCGACCGGTAATTTTGGGAATTTAAGCTCCGTTCGGTGGGGTAAAGTCTTGAACAGCTGGTATACCGACCTGCGTGCATGGTTGGATTCAGTTACCGGATAATCCGGAGTCGAATTGGGAGGAAAATTTCAATTTTTGAAGCTTAAGTGATGGAAGTTGACCAGAGGTTTGACTTTTGTGTAAACAGCCTCGGAATGAGTTTTGGTTAATGTCAACAGCTTCATATGGTGATTTTGGACTTGGGCGCGTATCCGGAATTGGTTTTGGAGGTCCGTAGAGTAATTTGAGGCAATTTGGCGAAGGTTAGAATTTCGACGATTTCGGCCGATAGGTGAAATTTTGATATCGCGTTCGGAATGGAATTTCGGGAATGGTTGTAGGTCCATTGTGTTATTTGTGACTTGTCAGCAAAATTTGGTGTCATTCTGGGTTGAATTGATAGGTTTCGGCACGAGTTTTGATATTTGAAGATATGAAAAATTCATAAGTTTGATTTTTGGTTTGATTCGTCGTTTTGGTGTTATTTTTATGTGATTTGAAACCTCGAGCGAGTCTGTGTGAGGTTATATGACTTATCTGTATGGTTGGAAGGGGTCCCGGGGACCTCGGGTGTGTTTCGGATGGGGTTCGGGTCAATTTCCTTCAAATAAATGTTGTTGTTATGTCTGTTGTCCCTTCCTTCTATGCGATCGCATAGGCTTAGCCGCGATCGCATAGTGTCAATGTGAACCGCCTAAGTTTTTCCTCTATGCGTTCACGATCATGTGTACGCGATCGTGGAGGCCAGATTTTTCCTTAAATGCGTTGGCACTCCCCTCCCTCGCGACCGCGTAGAGTAGTTCTAGGACCATCATCCTTTTCCCCTTATGCGATCGCATTGCTCAATGCGCGATCGCGTAACGCAACTGGCCAGCAGCCCTTTTCCTCCCTTATATGCGATCATGTATGTTGTCTTGCGATCACGTAGCACACTTTGGGCCAGAAAAATATTTCTTCTATGCGATCGCGTGTAAACTCTCGCGATCGCGATTCATCAAATACCTAAGCAGATTATAAAACTCCAAAAATCGGGAGTTTCACCATCTTTATCATATTTTGACCTCTAGAGCTAGTATCTTGGCAATTTTTGATGGGATTTTCACACAATTCGAATGGGTAAGTGTTCTTCAACTAGAATTAAATATATTCCATGAATTAATCCTTGTTTTTATCATTTGATTTGTGTTTTGGGTTGAGAAAAATGTGAGTTTTGAAAGAAAATTTCTAAAAGAAAAAAATCATGATTTGAAGGGCCAAACGATATTGGAATTTGATAAATCTTGTATGGTTGAACTCATATCGGAATAGGTAATTGAATTTTCTAAAATTTGACGGGTTTCGAGGTGCGGGCCCAGGGGTCGACTTTTGGGTCGATTTTTATAATTTTGTAAAGATTGAAACTTTATTATTCGGAATAGTTCCTCATACGTTTTATGTGTATTTTGCAGTTGTTTTAGTTGATTTTGAGCCGTCCGGAGGTCTTTTCGCCCGAGAAGTCAATTTAGTGTACCGAGTTGTCGTCTTTGAGGTAAGTATCTTGCCTAACCTTGTGTGGGGGAACTACCCCTTAGGATTGAGTCTTCTATGTGGATTATAGCCCGTGTACGCGAGGTGACGAGTGCGTACTCGGACTTATTTTCAAATAGGTTGGCTTTTTAGGATTGTTAGGTCCTTATATTCCCTGTGTATGAAGTTGTATTTGTTATAACTGAGTTCTGATTGCCAGTTCATCTCTTTATGCTTAAATTAGAAATTACTTGCTTAGTTTTCCTTTGTTGCTTATTTGATCTTAATTGAATTAACTGAAGACTTTATATTTTCTACCGTCGTGCTATATCTTCCTTCATAAACGGCCTATTTGACTAGAATTAGCATAATCTCTCCCTATAATTGTTTAGCAGTGATTGGAATATCTATACGTTGGTGTCAAGCATGCCCGTGAGTCGTACATTGTGATTTATATGATTTTTTCTTTAGTGCTGCTTAGGTTTAGTTGATAATCATCCATGGTGATGGTATTTCCTTGGTGTTGCCTAGTACTGAGCATTGTTCAAGCTGAGTTTTATTCTGTAAAGTTGATTGTTTAGGCGAGATTAGTTATAGCTGTTTCCCTTGCCGGGATGATTGGTTTCTTATTGATGACTTGAATATTGTGAATCGTTGCTATATTTTTTTTGTTTTCCCATCGTTATATCGTGTCGCTTGCGCTTGGCATTCCCTTCAGTGGCTACTTCTTATGATTGAGTTTTTACCATTCTTGTGATTCAAGTCTTTGTATTGATTTGCTCGTCGCACCTTGCATTCTGTCTGTTGTTGCTTTTGCGCCTGTTGTGGCAATGTGTGTTGTTTCTGTCGCATTCTGGTTGTTTTTCCTCAGTTGGCTGCTTTGCATATTTAAATTGGAACTACGGACGTATTCCGGGAGATTTTCCTCTGTACTGCATGCATATTTAAATTGGGACTACAGATGTATTCCGGGAGCTTTCTCCCTGTACTGCATTGCATATTTAAATTGGGACTACGGACGTATTCCGGGATCTTTCCCCTTGTACTGCATGACAAATTCTAAGTTACGGACTGAGTTCCGGTAGATTTATCTTGAGGAGATTATGATCGAAAGATTTTTATTTAAAAGTATAGCTGAAAAGGCATTTGCCTTAAAGAAAATTATGTCTGAAGAACTTGTATTTCAAAGGTACATTTGAAAAGAATTTGTCTTGCATAAAATGATATTGAAATACATTTATTAGGGAAGTATATTTGAAAATCATGTATTTTGAAAGAACTATGTTTTAAAGATTTCTCTTTCTAAATATATGTATATATATATATATGTATGTATATATATATATGTATATTCGGAGAAAGTATGTTTCAAGGAAAATTGTTCTATCCTAAAATGATTATATCTTTAAAGCTTTCAATATAAACTGTTGTTTAAAAATTTTCACCAATTTATTGGGTTTATTGGCTAAGGCTTGATGTGAACAAACTGACGCAGTGCTGAGTTACCGGTGTTTTTATTGTGTGGTGGTTTCCGGTTTTGGCTCGTATTTATGTCCATTCTTTTGTGTACTATTATGTTGTTTCGTTGATTAATTTTTGGTAATTCCTTCCGCATATATTGTCATGTTGTTAATTATCGAAAAATCTTTAGATGGATATTATGTTCGGTCATTTCTATATTGATGTCTGTTTAATTTATTAGACCAGTGGTGTCTTGACTAGTCCTCGTCACTACTTCACCGAGGTTAGTCTTGATACTTACTGGGCACCGGTGTGGTGTGATCATACTACACTTCTGCGCATTTTTGTGTGCAGATCCAGATTATTATTGTTAGCAACTGCGCGGATCATTACCGAGGAGACTCAAGGTAATCTGCTGCTGCGTTCGCAGGTTTCGGAGTCACCTTCCTGTTATTTATTCAACTGTCCTTACTATTTCTAAACAGTTGTATTTAGGAGTTATAGAAAAATTTCATAGAGCTTATGACTTGTATTACCGGTTTTGGGAAATTGTAAATTTTGCCAAGATTCTATATCGAGACTGTTGGATTTTCCTTTATTATTGTTGTTATTTAGTAAATGTTACCTAGTCCCTAAGACTAGGTGCCATCACGATACCCAACGGAGGGAGATTTGGGTCGTGACATAAAGACTGTAAAGTAAAGACAAGTATAGAGAGAAACTGATATATTATTCAAACTTCAAACTTATGTACATAATGAACTGAAAACTCCTCTATTTATAGAAGAAAAGAAGTAGTTGCGAGGCTTTTCAAGAAGCAACTGCAAGGCTTTTCTTTAACTGCTTGTAAGCCATCTGCATGAGCTGCTTGCAACCTGTCTCTTTAATAAGAAAGGCTGTTGCAAATCATTTCATTGAGCTACTTGCAATCTGACTGCAGATAAACTTCAACAGAGTACTAAATGGATAATCTTCTTCAGGAAGATTATCTATAGCGGAGTAACAAATGGACATCCATAATATAATTATTTTTATAACACATTTTTTTTACATGATATATAAGGTAATGTTTTTACACAAATGGTCCTTCTTTTGATTTTCATTTTGTCTAATCTTTAGGATTTTTCATTTGTCCCCTTTTGGCAAATTGATTTGATGTTCTTAAACTTCTAATTATAATGTTATGGAAAGTTTATGAGCTAGACTAAATTATGATCACCATAGTGATTCAATGTTACGACTATTAATTTTACTAGTAATGTTCCGAAATTTCATACATATTGAAAGAGTATTATAGTAAGAGATTTGAGACAATAAATACTTCCGGTCCAATGTGAAAGTTATTTAGGAGGAAGCGTTCCTGCAACATAGCTAGTTACTTCAAAATACTAATGCTTAAGAATTAAGTAGGCATTTGAACATAAAAATTGTAATTTTTGAAGAGAAGTAGTATTTTGAGTTAAGTTAAAAATGATATTTAAAATTTAAAATTACGTTTGGACATGCATTTTACTTGAAAAAATATTTTAGTTTTATGAGTGGGGAAAAACAATTTCTAACTCTTTTTGTTTGTGAAACACTCATTTTCGAAATTTCAAAACTTACAAAATTTCATGGACAAATATATTTTTAAAAAAGAAACAATATATAAAGGACAAACGGGGCCTAAATGTACGACACAGAAAAAGTGTTTTCCTTTTTATATTCTCCGAGTGGGGGACTTTTTGTTATTTAAACTTTGGAGTTGTCTGATTTTCACAGTTAGGGACATGTCATTGATACTGTAGATGAAAAGAAAATGCCAAAGGCAAAATAAAGCATATTATTTACTGCCTATAATAATAATAAATATAATAGACAAGGTCACCATCGTTAGTATTAGTAGAGAAATGAAGTAACTTAGGTATCAATAATCAGAGTGGCGCAGCGGAAGCGTGGTGGGCCCATAACCCACAGGTCCCAGGATCGAAACCTGGCTCTGATATGTACTGTTTTTTGTCCCTATCACCTTTTCATTTTTCATTTTCTTCTTTTGTTCCATTAATATCAAACACTAAATTCTGGAGGGAAAATTTTCACACATTTGGAGTGAGAGAATTGTATTACTGTCATATGAGTTGAATGCTTGTTGGAGGAGGGGGATTCGTATAGTTCAACCGAACTATAGGGAAGGTCACGTAGTTGACCTTATATTTTGCTTGAAATTTTCCTCTTGCATTCTAGGTCGTTAATATAGAATCTTACTCGGCTGTCGCAATATATGATTGATTACATTTGTTAAATCTCAATATAATTTGAAATTAATAAAGTCAGATTCATTTATCTTTCTGTTCAATAACAAAAGATGGAAAGCAAGAAACCTTAAGCCAGAGACGGATCCAGAATTCGAAGGTTACGGGTGCCACTATTTTATGCATATAATATACCTACTACTAGCTACAACGACCGAATAGGAAAGATTGGTCGATTCAGCTAGATTTTGGTGAATTCGAATTAGGTCTTTCACTCACAAAGCAAATTTTAAATATATTCAAAAGAAAATTGCAAACAAAACATAAAATTTCATGAAAGAACACCTCCAACTAAAACAATTGCTTAAAGAGTAGCTTAATTACTATATATTCTTTGTATGACTAAATTAATTTACCATTATTATTCTTGGGTTAATATTTCCATCTTAATTGTCGTGTTATTAGACAATAATTTTCAAAGCAAAACCTTTAGCGTTTAATCGATGATAAGAAACTCAAAACAACTATTGATCAAGTTAGTTTATTTTTTTTTAAATCCAATACTAGAAGATATTGTTCAAATTATACTCCAATATAGAAATAAATTTCATGTAATTAAAAAGAAAGAATTTATATGCTAAGTAAAATCAATTTAAGTTACCTAACAAAATAAGTTGCTCATAATGTAAGGGCATAATAATAGATACAAAGGAATGTATAAAGAAGTTTTAAAAATGAAGAAGAGAGAAGCATATAAAAGGAAGAAAACGAAGGAAAAAAAGGAAAAAGATGTGGGGCCCTAGAACTAAATTAAGAATAAAAAAATCTTAATAAGTAGGATAAAAAGGAAAAGCCAAAAAAGACCCCATTGAGAATCAAAGTCGCATCCGTGAAGCCACGGACGCCTTTAGACTTGTCGCTTAACCAGTGGCACCAGAATGTACACTGCGATGTATGGGTGTCATTCTAACAATATACTCTCTCGGTTTCAATTTATGTGAACTCGTTTGACTAAGCACGGAGTTTAAGAAAATATATAAGACTTTTGAATTTGTGGTATAAAAGCTACAAATAATTGCATTAAGGTAAATTATTTCCAAATAGGAAAAGAGATCATTCTTTTTATCACAGAATAAAAAAAAAATATGTTCGCATAAATTAAAACGGAGGGAGTATTAGTTTTCTCACAACTATCTTCTATAAATACTAAAATATTTATGGAAGCGAGCGGGTGGCGTGGCACCCCTACCTCATTAGGTAGATCCGCCCCTGCCTAGAGCCTTAACTCCTTGTTATTTTTAAATTCAACATGAAAATACATTGAGGAACAGGAGTCGGAGGTTGGTTATTGAATAGGTTCAGCTCAGAGTACAGGGGTGACAAGACCCGGAGATATCAAAAGTGAAAATACTAATATGAGTAACGTAATATGTAAAAAAAACACAATCGCCTGCCAATGGAAGATTTTCGCGTTCAAAATTTACCCGAATCAGATTTTTAAGGAACATATCGAGAGGGAATTGGATTTTGGTTAGACAATGTATGATTGGTAAACAAAGATAAATTTTTTTAGCATGGTACAAAATGTATCATCAAATATTCAATATGATTCAACAAGATGTAGTTTCGTTCAAGTAACGGCTTAAAGGGGATTCTAGTGAAGACTTCATTAATAGTTCAAATGATCACCGTAATAGAAACAAGAAACCATAAAGTATCAATCCAAAATCAAATTTCTTTGAAGATTGTACAATTAGAGGGGACCAATTTCACCAATATCAAAGAAGTAACAGCCGACGTTAACTATAAAACGTTTGGCAGCTTTGATTCCTGGGTCAAAGCTGAAATATGTTCAGCTCAACAGCAAAATACAGCTTTTTATCCAAAGGGGTGGTGGGGATCAAGGGAATAAAACCAAAATATTATCACCAATTCTTGGTTGAAATGAGCATAACTGAATGCACAAGTAGTTAGAAGCTGGCACGAGAGTTAAGCATCTTTATTGTTTTTTTTACTACAAACACATGAATAGAGTGATTGCCAGTGCCACCCAATCTTCCATCACCCCAGTTTCCACTTCATTAGATGGAGAACATACAGTAAAGAAGTTACATGAAAGAACTATGAATATGGCATAACCAAAATGAGCAATACAAGAATCAGAACAAGATCCGAGCCCCTACTGACCTCTCTTCAACCTCAGGCTTAGGGCCATCACCTTGCTAGAATAAATGTAATGGCTTAGGCTTCCCTGTTGTTCAAAAGATAGCAACAAAAAATTTCCCAGCTGAAATGTGGAGCAAAGGCACAATCGGATCCCTCATCTTGCAAGAAATCGAGTACTTCAGTACGCTGGAAATAGGCTGTCACGATATCAGATATCTCTAGTAAGCCTTGGCAACCTGCAGACGTTCCTCCAGCTAGCAGTTACACCAGACAAAAGCTTGATTCATTGGCCACAAAACCAAAAAAGAAAAAGAAAGGGAGCAATAAGCTCATAACCAGCATGTTTTCTGCGGTAGAAGTTGCGGAATGTAATCGCCCAATAGCAATTTCTGGATTCACTTATAGGGATCTAAAGGCTGCATACCTAAGCTGGGTTCTCAGAAAGCTTTGAGAAACCAAGCTTCTTCAGGCGACTCTTCATAGGGGTTGCCCATGTTTTTTCCGCACTACCACATTTTATGTCCACAATTTCCACCAAGGTTGGTCCCTTTCTGTCAGTTTTCTGCCTAATAGGAGTTCCATCTACTGAAGAATTGTCTGCTTCTAGTATCGGCCTTTGAGGAGTTTTACAATTATAGTGCTTTGCCTTCTTGACTATCTCAGGGATATTTTTATTATCTTCAGACACCCAACTGCTGCTAGCCTCATCAATTGATGTTCTTGGCTTCATTCTTTTAGGACTGGTAGCATCACCAGCAGAGAACGAACAAACAGAAGGAGACCTATATCGATGTGATATAGATGTTGGAGAAGCAGATGTTTTTGAATCTAATTCTCTTGACATGAGAGCACTGATCGTACCAGTTGTTCCCACTTCAATAGAACCTCCACCACCCCTCATGGACTCTAATGTCTGAACCATAACTCTTTCCGGATATTCTGAGATTGCTCTAGACGATACTTGGATATACCCAACTGCGACAGGATAAGCTCATAAAAAGCCTGTCTATCTCTTCATAACATCATGGTTGAGATGAATTTCTGTATCTAAATTCAAGAGTAAAGACGATTAAGGAAAAGCATAGCAAAAGAGCTACGAGCAGAATGAGAGAATATATTTTCTCTAGACAAATTCCAACATCCTAAATTTATCAGGAACAAACATGTGAAAACAGAAAGATCATTATCATAAACAAGGAAGCTAGAATTAATAACTAAAAGTCATCCCAAGAAAAGCAAGATAACTTAAGAAACTGCAAAATAACCAAACATAAAGCTCACTGCCTGCATATTCAGGTAAATAAATACGCTGTCAGGTTATAACAAGATCAAAAGTCAAAGGGAGTCATAACAGATTGTTTGTTAAGGGGTATACAGCTGCGAGAAAACTGTACACGATTAACTAGTTATACTGATGCTTAGATTGGAAATGGAATTATCTCATAAGTACATCCTAGTTATGTCTAAGAGATGAAACATCCAACATGTTACCTAATCAAATTCAAACCCAATATCACAGAGAGAAAACAGATAACTATAGTACAATAGAAGCTTTAGTGGTTAAAGTTACCCGATACCTGTGATGGTAGGAGGTAGCAAGTGTCAAGTGGAGTAGTTGAGGTGCGCGCAAGCTAGCCTCAACACTATCATTATCATTAAAATAAAAATAGAAGCCAAAAAACATAAGCCTAATTATCTAAGCTACATTTTTTCTCCTGACAAACCATTTTTTACTGGAAATGACTCTAGATGGATATTTTTTAACCACGGTTTATATTTAGACCTTGTTAGGGAACGTTTTGGGAAAATAACCCCGTATCAGAATTTTAAAGCACGCTGGCCAGAATTTCGAAGCACTAGAATTTTCAGCCACAATACGAAAGATTCTGGTGATGGGTCAGAATTTTGTGGCTAATAGCACAAAAAATATGGCATCCGTAAGATTTTTGTGAAGATCACGAACACGTGCAAATTATAGCAATATTCTGACAAATCACCATAAGAATTTCTTACCGGAGATTATTTTCCCAAGACTTTTCTTACCGGAATTAAAATTTAAACCGTGGCACCAAATGATCCTATTTGTATCATTCTCCCAATTTATTACGTTTGTGGTATCTAGGCCAGCTTCACACTTAACAGATTCTCAACAAGGTAAAGAAACATTAAAATTGGGAGAGTTTTTATCCTGAATGGACTCTTTAAGTTTAGGTTACATTACGTCCTCATAATTAGATACTAAAAATTAAAAGAGTGCGAATCAACTTGATTCGGTTAATAAGACTCATAAATCCTAAAAGGGGAAGATTGAAACTTTGGGAAGTCAATAGAACAAATAGATCCCAATTCTAAGCTGAGTGAGTACAGTATTCTCAACTCTAGATTGAAGCTCAATGAGATAACATGAATCTATAAAGCAGAATACAACAATAATGTTTTCGATTACAAGTTTAAAAATAAGTTAATGATTAGAAATTTACCTAAAAAAGAGCGGCAATTGGAATTCTGAAAAAAAGTGTAAAGAGACAGGTTATTATACCAAACTAAGATGAGCAAATCCCCTTTGTCGAGGCATTTGTGTCATTCTCGAGAAAGGTATCTTGTGCCTAACGATGCATCAATCTCTATATTAACTTTTAATCCCTCCCGTCCAAAATAAGTAATTTTTAGCCTTTTTTTGTGGTCCAAAATAAGTGATTTTTTCAGATTTCAAGAAAGAATTAATTATCTTTTTCCTACATTACCCTTGGAGTAAATAGTGTTGGAGTATGTGTTAGGAGTATTAATGTGAAGAAATAATAAAGGTTAATATGGTCAATTTCAATGCTAATTAATGTTAAAAGGTAAATTTCTTAATCTGCGTGAAAACAGCCAAAAAATCACTTATTTTAGACCGAAAGAAATAATATATAAGAAAATTTAAAATACTTGTTGAAAATAAAGAGAGCATCGTATTAAAGTTAACCCGTGAATCGTTTAATAAATTAAAATCAGATGATGTCAAATATTTTGGAACAACATAAAAATGAAAAAATATTATATAAATTGAAACAAAGGGAATATTTCACTGGGTAAATTCTTTTATTTAGTTCAAATTTATTATTTTCGTCCTAACTCTTACGACACTTAAGTTTTAGAATATTGTTGTTGAAATGAGCTAAAATCATAAGGGATTAATATACACTTGTTATTATCTACTAAAACTACTTAATTTCGGGAAGGAAATGGAGGAATTTAACGTGTTTCAAGCCTCAAACAATATTATCTCAAGATCCTCCACCAAATACAATATTATGAACTAAATGTCCACTTGCAAAAATTTTAACTTTGATACTAATATTAATATTCTTTCTTTTCAAGTGTTTGGTCCTCCATTCATCTCAATATTGTATTTGTAGCCCCAAATCTCCTACCACCACGTTATGGTCTCATTTTCAATTATTAAAGAAATTAAAACCTTCTGGTTTTTAATTTAAAAAGAGGTGTTAGAAGAAAAGAACATGGACTTAATATTCTTGATATCATTAGGATACATAAGTTTATTTATGTGATTACAGGTTATTACACATTTAATTTCTTCAACGGCCATAGCCTTTCTAGGTTCATATGAAAACAATCTGAAGAAGGGTAATGGTACAAAAGAGAACAAGAGGTTGAAAAAACTCATATACACCTATGTAGAGAAAAAGGCTGGCAAGACATCATCACAAGGGTAAGATGTACTTTTACAAACATTTTGATCTCAAAATCAAAGGCTACATACAACTTACTCAAAAAGAAAAAGAACAAGTTAGTATTTACATATGTAATTAAGGTTACTACACACTATCTAAGACCTGTTGGAAAAATGGACTAACAGCACTAGGTTCTGGACTAGCATGGAATGAAGGCAGCTACGAATTGATGGTTGCAAGCAAAGACATCCGTTCGCTGACACGCTGGACTTACCTCATGATTGGGACGATGAGATCGAGTTAAATTTATCTCTATACATTTTAGAGGGGCAAAACAAATGCAGGGAATGGAGCCGAGTTGGATAAAAGTCCATGTATATGTCGATGAAATCCATCATCTACTTAGCAGAATACCAACAGATAGGTCAACTCTGAGAATATTCTTTCCACCAAAAGGCTTGGACATGCAGTCAACCACTATTGCCATGGCTTCGTTTTCAGATTCTTCCGGCCCTTCCAAAATAACTTCATCATGAACCTGTTCGAAAACAAACAATAACGTACAATTGTTAGCTAATGACAAACGGACTGCAAGAAAAAATTAAGACACATACATAAATTATTCTAAGCTATACCAAACATAAAAATATAAATGTGCCATATGCCCTTTCTGTTACAGGAAAAATGAATCTCCCTCCTAGTAACCATTTATCTTCCAACATTCCTGAAAATTTTGGTTATAATCTTTTCGTCTGTAGTTACGCACAACAAATGGCAAACCCTATACCCCAGTTAACAGACATGCGTATCAAACTCAGCTTGAGATCAAACTTAACAGGTGAGCTGAGATATTGAGAGAAGCACCCACAGCAAATATGATAGCAGAATACAGTTTTTTCTTTTTTTATTTATTTCTCACTTTTTCTGTTTCTTAAAATGAGATGAGTCCACTAAAGGGCAATGGAAGATAAACCTGTAAAAGCAATTTCCATCCAAGCTCCTCTAGTCGTGCATTCTTTGATATCTCTAACATGGCGCAACATCTGCAGCACTTCCCTGTCAAAAACTTCAGAAGTCAGCATGGCGTACGTGGCATGCAGGCAGCTTATTAAAGAAAAAAGAAGGGAGAAACGATGGCAACACACACAAAGAATAGGGCGAAGTGTATTAAGATGGACCTGCACTGGAGTATTTATAGCAGCTCGTTCTATGTGACCTTTTACAGATCCAGTTGCATTTTTTACTGATGGGAACCAGCTTGCCCGTCCTAGAAGTGTGTGAACACGTCTGAACTCGCGTGCTTCAAATTTGCGCTGTTCCTGCCAATCTGACACTTCTTTTCTATCAATATACCACCGGTCAACTGTTTCCTTAGCTTCTTTTACGGATACCTAAGTATGAAATAGTATTCATTTAGCTCATGCAGACCCAACAAATTCTATAGAAATCAAGGTAATTAAATAGATATTTTGTCTCAAAATGCTGAAGTACCTTCCAATCGCGAGCAAGTCCAATTGTAGTTTTCCCGTACGCAATTGAAACGTTGAGCATCTTTGCCTTCCTTCTTTCAGAGCCAAAGGCATCCTGAAAAGGAATTTGCATTATACTGTATCAAAATCCCAATAAATCAAACTTCTTGCACTAAAATTCTTGTTCTTTTGAAGAAGCGGGATTTTTCCCCTTGGAAGTAGCTCACAAGGTGTAAAATACAACGGTCATTAAATCCAACAACTATCCTGTCTTCTACATATTAAATCTGAAAAATTTCACCATCTACAATAAGTGTTTTGCAGTTACCTTTAGAAGAGGAACTGGAGGTTTTTCTTCACCTGGTTGAGGATGCCACTCAAGAAGTACCTGACCATTTTCAACGGCTTCACGGATGTGAGTATACATGTTCATAGCAGTCCTTGAATGAAAGTCTCCACCAGCTTTGAAAGCATCCAACATGCTCTTACAGTTGGCAAGATGTGCAAGAATCCTAAGTTCCAACTAATAAGAAAAAATGTCAATATTTTTGCAACCAATTCAAAAAATATAAACTATTATAACTGGTAAGTGGCTTGATACCTGCCCATTGTCGGCCACAATCAAGGAATTCCCTTGTGCAGCTACAAAAGCTTGACGAATTTTGTACCTATCTTTCTCCAGAGCAGGCTGGTTCTGTATTGCCAGGAAATAACATTTGAAACAACATTCCAGTCAAGCAATGACTGATGAGTAGTTTGGCGCAAAAAATAATAATAATAATAATAATAATGTGTAAGGTCTAACAAAAGTGATGACTGATGACCATTGAAGTTCTTACATGATATCACTTTACTTGAGCCATGAAATACAGCATGAGCCCAATTAACAAGAAAGGAGAAGCAAATTTACGACATTTTTGCAAATTTATAGGTTAATATCAAATCTTGAGTTCAAGAAAGAAAATTGTGAGAAGCGACATCGAAAACAAGACAAAAAGCGGCTGATGGCATATCTGTGAAACAAAATACGTGAACAGTTAAGAAGTCAGAGTGAAATATAAATAAACCTGTAAATTTGGTCTCCTCGCAGACAGGCGCCCAGTTTCAGTGTTAATATTCAGGGAACAATGAATTCGTCCATTCTCACCCGATACATCTTGGCCCTGAGATAGAAAGAGCAATGTCATTAAAAAGAAAGCTTCGACTTCAAAATAAAGAAACCTAACCCACACTGCCAATTAACTCAAGAAAAGGTACATCCGGCGGTATCTCTTACCCAAAAGTAGAGAGGTGCAATTTGTGACTATTGTGCTGCTACATCTCTAGAGCAAATTATTCAAGACATAAATTTTTGGGAAAAAGCATGACACTTGGGAGATGAATTAACTCAGTTTGCCTCTGTGAGAAAGCACGGGAGAAAATAATATATTATATCTTGTTTATACAATGATACAATGAA
>ML336832.1:0-27187 GCA_005239505.1 Nicotiana paniculata | reverse complement strand
AATATGTACAAATTGATGTTTTGCCTTTGATCCACTCTAATCTCGAATCTCTGTGAATCTCCGGTTGTAGTTGTGTTTTAGGAGTCTATTTATAAGTTTAGGACAAACCCTAAACGTGTAGGAAACTTCTATTTCAATTGGGAAACACTTAAACCCGTCAAAACTCGGTTTCTGGCCGACTGAGGACCCTGGCGTTTGGACAAAAATGCCTGGCTAACGCCAAGCTAGGGCTGGCGTTTCAGCCCAAACGCCTGGCTAACGCCAGGGTAGGGCTAGCATTTCAGCCCTAACGCCTGGCTAACGCCAGGTAGGGTAAGGCTGTTTGGCTTTATCGCCCGGCTATCGCCCGGGTGTCTCCTTTCGCGTATTTTTTGACGTATTTGCATCCTTTTAGCTCTGTTTCCATCTCCACTTCACCTACACATGAAATAAACTCCATTAAGCACATAACAAGTGTAATTTTATCATTAATGCGCATAAAATGTAAGGTATATCACATGTTAAACTATGCAATTTAGTCTCGCATCAAGCCCCTCCGAAGTCTGTAGACACCCCGCAGTGAGCGCACCGAATGCCGAGTGACGAGCGATTATGAGGCATAAGTGACTGTGAGGTGCTGAGCGACTTTGAGGCATGCCCGAGGGGCTGATTATGATACATGTTTTTCCCGAGGGGCTACTTATGATTTTACTACTTTCATTCTGAACTTATGAAATATGTTTTGCCCGAGGGGCATCTATATGATTCCTTACATTTTCATACTAAATCTTTCGGTTTGAAGTTGTTAGAAATATTCTTTATTCAAAGGACTTTTCTGAAGTTTGTTTTAAGGCATGATGATTTCGTATATCTATGTTTACACTATTGAAAAGTAAGGCTGTGTATATTTTGATTTGATGGCATTGATTTTAGGTGTTTCCTTGGCGCTTAGACTTGATTTATTTATATTATTACTGAGTTGGCGTACTAACATTACTCCCTGCACCCCTATGTGCCGATTCAGGTGCAGATACCGAGCATTAGCCATTTATTCCGCGCGGAGCCGGATTGTGGGATATAGTGGTAGTTGTTTAGCATCCACAACATATTTGTTTTTCCTTCTTGTTGTATCTAGATTTCATTCACAGGTTTTGTATTATAATAGTATATTATGGCTTATTATTCTAGATGTTCATGACTTGTTGGCTCCAGGTTTTGGGGTTGGTGGCACTGTTTTTTTGGCCTTCTTTATTTAATAATCTCTGTATGTTTTATGAAATGCTTGAAACTCGATTGGGATGCTTGGAAGAAATTTTGAACATGCGGTAGTTGGCTAGCCTAGTTCCACGATAGGTGCCATCACGGCCGGTTTAGGATTTGGGGTCATGAAAGTTTGGTATCAGAGCCTAGGTTACATAGGACTCAACGGTCATGATAAGGTTTAATAGAGACTTGCGGATTGGTATGGAGAGGTCTGTACTTATCTTAGCCAGTTGCTCCGGTCCAGGATTATGTGGTCCCTGCTATGCCTGAGGACGAGCAACGCAGGTTGGAGATTCACCAAACTTCAGCCTCCGACTTTCAGCGGTACAGAGGGCGAGGATGAATAGGTGCCANGGGTGTTTTGGGGTCATGAAAGTTTGGTATCAGAGCCTAGGTTACATAGGACTCAACGGTCATGATAAGGTTTAATAGAGACTTGCGGATTGGTATGGAGAGGTCTGTACTTATCTTAGCCAGTTGCTCCGGTCCAGGATTATGTGGTCCCTGCTATGCCTGAGGACGAGCAACGCAGGTTGGAGATTCACCAAACTTCAGCCTCCGACTTTCAGCGGTACAGAGGGCGAGGATGAATAGGTGCCAGAGGATACTACGTACTGCGGGTATTTTGGAGACCAGTGGGGTCTCATTTGATACATTTCAGTTTGTGGGTTCTACCTTTACCTTGTGGGAGTCATTCGAGAGGCGTAGGCCGGTTGGTTTAGCACCTTTCACCTGGCAGCAGTTCTCCACGATCTTTTTGGAGAAGTATGTTCCTTATTCCCATACAGAGGAGCAGCGCAGGAAGTTTGAGAAGTTGCGCTAGGGAGAGTTATCAGTTACTCATTACGAGATGAGGTTCTCCGAGTTGGCTAGGCATGCTTCTGATATTTTCCCTACTGATAGGGAGAGGGTGAGGAGCTTTATAGATGGTCTTTCTTATCAGCTTCGGTTATTTATGACTCGGGAGAGAGTATTGGGTGCTTCATTCAAGCATGTTGCTGACATAGCTCGAGATATTGAGTCCGTTCGCCACAAGGAGCGGGAGGAGAGGGAGGCCAAGAGACCTCGTGGTTCGGGCAATTCTAGTGGTGCTCCCTTAAGGGGACAGTTTCAGCAGGGCAGGGGCCGTTCATTTAGGCCTCCTCAGTTAGGCCGCCAATCATACAGTGGTGCATCTTCAGGGCAGGATCTCCGTGGTTCTCAGTCAGGTCGTACTTCATTTGGTTCCACCCTATCTTAGAGTGCAGCTCGAGCACCTCCAGTTCAGGGTTCTTCTATGCAAGAATCTTCCAGTGGTCGTACGGGTGCTAGGGGATTCTATCAGTCCCCGCCTCCAGCTCCCGGGAGTTGTTTTGAGTGTGGAGAGTTCGGGCATGTGTGGTGGCAGTGTCCCCGCCGTTCCGGTGGATCTTCTCAGTAGAGGGGCCAGCCCTAGACTTCAGCTCCAGTCACTTCACCACCCGCCCAGGCAGCCAGGGGTGGTAGTCAGTCAGCCAGAGGCCGCCCTAGAGGGGGAGGTCAAGCTCGCATGTATGCATTTCCAGCCAGGCCGGATGCTATTGCCTCAGATGCCATGATCACATGTATTGTCTCAATCTGTTGCCGGGATGCATTGGCTTTATTTGGCCATGGTTCTACATATTCCTGTGTTTCTTCATATTTTTCCCATTTTCAGGATGTGCCCCGTGAGTCTCTAGTCACCTCTGTTCATATGTTGACTCCGGTGGGTGATACTGTTGTTGTGGACCGTGTGTATCGGTCGTGCATGATGTCTATTGGGGGTTTGGAGACCCGAGTGGACCTACTGTTATTCAGCATGGTCGAATTTGACGTGATATTGGGCATGGATTGGTTATCATCGTGACATGCTGTTATTGATTGTCACGTTAAGACCATGAACTTAGCTATGCCGGGGTGTCCGAGGGTTGAGTGGAGAGGTTCTTCCGAATATATGCCTAGCAGGGTAATTTCCTACCTAAGGGCTCAGCGCATGGTTGAGAAAGGGTATTTATCTTATTTGGCCTTTGTGAGGGATGTCAGTTGTGAGACTCCTGCTATTGAATTAGTTCTTGTGGTCTGTGACTTTCCGGATGTGTTTCCTGCAGACTTGCCAAGCATGCCACCTGACAGGGATATTGATTTTGGTATTGATTTGGTGTCAGGCACTCAGCCTATTTCTATTCCACCTTATCGTATGGCACCAGTGGAGCTAAAGAAATTGAAGGAGCAACTTCAGGAACTCCTTGATAAGGGGTTCATTCGGTCTAGTGTGTCACCTTAGGGTTAACCGATGTTGTTAGTGAAGAAGAAGGATGGGTCCATGCGTTTGTGTATTGATTATCGGCAGCTGAACAGGGTTACGGTGAAGAACTGGTATCCCTTGCCCCGCATTGATTATTTTTTTGACCAGCTTGAGGGAGCCAGAGTGTTTTCCAAGATTGACTTGAGATCTGAATATCATCAATTGAGGATTCGGGATTCTGACATTCCGAAAACTATTTTCAGGACCAGGTATGGTCATTATGAGTTCTTGGTTATGTCATTTGGGCTGACCAATGCCCCAGCTGCGCTCATGCAATTGATGAACAGTGTGTTTCTGCCTTACCTTGATTCTGTCGTCATTGTTTTCATTGATGACATCCTGGTTTATTCTTGTAGCCAGGAAGAGCATGCTCAACATTTGAGAGTTGTGTTATAGAGGTTGAGGGAGGAGAAGCTCTATGCGAAATTCTCCAAGTGTGAGTTTTGTCTTAGTTAGGTAGCTTTCTTGGGGAGCGTGGTGTCTATTGAAGGGATTTAGGTTGATCCGAAGAAGATAGAGGCGGTGCAGAGTTGGCCCAGATCGTCCTCAGCTACAGGGGTTAGGAGTTTCCTTGGTTTGGTAGGATATTACCGTCGCTTTGTGGATGGATTCTCTTTTATTAATTCGCCTTTGACCATATTGACCTAGAAGTGTGCTCCATTCAGATGGTATGATGCGTGTGAGGAGAGCTTTCAGAAGCTCAACTCAGCATGAACTACAAATACGGTACTAGTTTTGCCTGATGGTTCCGGTTCTTACACAGTCTATTGTAATGCTTCTAGAGTTGGTTTGGGAGCGGCATTAATGCAGAATGGTAGGGTGATTGCCTACGCGTCCAGGAAGTTAAAGGTGCACGAGAAGAATTATCCAGTGCACGATCTTGAGTTAGCTGCCATTGTTCATGCATTGAAGATTTGGCGGCATTATTTCTATGGAGTGCAGTGTGAGATTTTCACTGATAATCATAGTTTGCAGTACCTGCTAAGGCAGAAGGACTTGAATTTGCGTCAGCGGAGATGGCTAGAGCTCCTCAAGGATTATGACCTCACTATCTTATATCATCCGGGGAAGGCCAATGTAGTGGCCATGCCTTGAGTCGCAGAGCAGAGAGTTTGGGGGGTGTAGCCTACCTTTCAGTAGCATAGCGACCATTAGCCCTTGATGTTTAGGCCTTAGCAGGTCATTTGGTGAGATTGGATCTATCGAAGTCCTCGCAGGTGTTGGCTTGTTTATCCTCTAGGTCTTCTCGTTACGATCAGATTAGAGCACGCCAGTATGATGATCCACATTTTCTTGTTCTTTAGGACAGGGTCCGTCACGGTGATGCCAGGAATGTGGTTATTGGTTATGATGGGTTTATGAGGATGCAGGCCTGGATTTTCATGCCCAATGCAGATGGGCTTTGAGATCTGATTCTAGCAGAGGCTCATAGTTCGCAGTATTCCATCCATCCGGGTGGCGTGAAGATGTATCAGGATTTGAGGAAGCATTATAGGTGGAGGAGGATGAAGAAGGATATTGTGGAGTTTGTGGCTCGGTGTCTCAACTGTCAGTAGGTCAAGTATGAGCACCAGAGACCAGGTGGATTGCTTTAGAGATTTGATATTCTATAGTGGAAGTGGGAGCGGATCACCATGGACTTCGTAGTTGGACTCCCACGGACTTAGATGAGGTTTCATGCTATATAGGTCATTGTGGATCGGCTGACCAAGTCCGCGCACTTCATTCTTTTTGCTACTTATTCTTCGGAGAGGTTAGCTGAGATTTATATCAGGGAGATTGTCCGATTGCATGGGGTTCCAGTTTCTATCATTTCCGACAGATGTACTCAGTTCACATCTCAGTTTTGGAGAGCCTTGCAGAGAGATTTAGGTACTCAGGTCGAGTCTAGCACAATGTTTCACCCTCAGACTGATGGGGAGTCAGAGCGTACCATTCAGATTTTGGAGGATATGTCGCGTGCTTGTTTGATTGACTTTGGTAGTTCATGGGACCAGTTTCTGCCACTAGCGGATTTTGCATATAATAACACCTATCAATCGAGTATCCAAATGGATCCGTATGAGGCTTTATATGGTTGGAGGTGCAGGTCTCCGGTTGGTCGGTTTGAGTCGGGCGAGGCTAGTCTATTGGGCACAAACTTAGTTCAGGATGCATTGAGTAAGGCAAAGTTGATTCATGAGCGGCTTCGCACGGCGTAGTATAGACAGAAGAGTTATGCGGACCGGAAGGTCCGAGATGTGTCTTTCATGGTTGGGGATAAGGTGTTGCTGAAGGTGTCTCCCATGAAGGGTGTTATGAGATTCGAGAAGAGGGGGAAGCTGAGTCACAGGTTCTGGGCCATTTGAGGTGCTTCAGAAGGTTGGGGAGGTGGCTTATAGGCTTTCTATACCTCCCAGTTTATCGAGTATTCATCCAGTATTCCATGGTTCGATGCTCCAGAAGTATGTTGGTGACCCTTCCCATTTGTTTGGACTTCAGCACGGTTCAACTCGAGGGTGATATGTCATATGATGTAGAGCTAGTGGCTATTTTGGGTCGACAGGTCAGGAAGCTGAGGTCTAAGGATATAATTTCAGTGAAGGTTTAGTGGAGAGGGCAGCGGTTGGAGGATGCCACCTGGGAGACCGAGCGGGAGATGCGGGTCAGGTATCCTCACTTATTCGAGACTCCAGGTATGTTTCTAGACCGGTTCGAGGACGTAACGACCCGGTCAGTCGTTCCGTGAGATTTAACCCGTTTCCCTCATTTATGCATTTGTAATATATTTCTATCCTATTTTTGTTGTGTTGGGTTAGTTGGTTTGGGTCAAATTGATTATGGTGAGAATTTAGGCATTTAGTCTCTTAAAGTAGCCTAATAGTTGAGAAAGTCAATTGAGAGTTGACTTATTGGTGAACGATATAAGAATGCAGATTTTATGGCTCGGATAGCTTTGTTAGGTGATTTGCGACTTAGGAGTGTGTTCGGAATGAAGTTTTGATGTCCGGTGTAGAATTAGGCTTGAATTGACGAAAGTTAGTTTTTGGCGATTTTCCGTCGGCAGTGGAAAATAGGCTATCAGGGTCAGAATGGAATTACGGAAGTGGGATTAAGTTCGTAATGTCATTTTTGATATGTCTGCAAAATTTTAGGTCACTCGGAGGTATTTCGGTTGGTTTCGGCGTAGTTGGCGAAATTTGGAAGTTTCAAAGGTCATAGGCTTGAATTTGATGTGATTTTGGTGTTGTTGCGTTCTTTGTAGTGGTTCGAAGCTCGACTAAGTTTGAATGATGTTATGGTATCTGTTGGTATGTTTGGTTGAGGTATCGAGGGCCTCGGGTGTGTTTCGGGTGGTTAACGGACCAACTCTTGGCTTGAAAACTCGGCAAATTTTTGCTGGTGTGAGTTTCTGGTTTCCTTCTATGCGATCGCGGGAGGATATTTTCGATCGTGTAGAGTAAAAGAGTGGGGAAGGAATTTTGTTCTATGCAATCGCGTGGTTAGGACTGCGATCTCCTAGGTTGTTCAGGTAAGGCAGTGCGATCGCGTGAGTGTTTATGTGATCGCGTAGAGGATTCTGAGGCGCGTGTGTGGGGTGGAGAGTTCTTCTATGCGATCGTGGTTATAGGTCTGTGATCACATTGGCTAACCGGTCTGTGCATCGCGATTGAGTGCCAAGAGTCGTGATCGCACTGAAGAAAATGTAATGACTGGGCAGAATATTTTAAAAGGCCATATGTGCAAGAATAGTTTATTTTCCACCATTGTTGAACGAGTTGGGAGCACTTTTGAGATGGTTTGAAGAGGAAATTGAAGGGAATCACTTGGAGGTAAGGTTTTGAACATCATAACTCGTTTATATGTCGTTTTCTAAGTAATTAAATCATAAATTGCTGGAATTAAACCCAAAATTGGAGAAGAACGGTGCATGGGAATTGGATTTTTCTTTTGAGGATTTGAGTTGGCAATTGTGGTCCAATTTCAGTGTTCTTGGTATGTATAGAATCGTGGGAGGACGAGGATTCTAATGATTCAAATTTTATCAAATTCCGATACGTGGGCTCGGGGCTCGGCTTTGGCCGAATTTCGAGATTCTTGTATAATTTGATAGTTTTCGATTGGGTTGTGATCCTTTGATATATATTGATGATTTTAAACTGGTTTTGGCTAGATTCGGAGCAATCGGGAGCCAATTTGAGGGGTAAGGGCTTTGCGGACTAGTGTTGTGGCACGGTAGAGGTAAGTAATGGTTATAAATCTTGTCCTGAGGGTGTGGAACCCCGGACTACATATTTCTCACTGATTTTAGAATGACGCACATGTTGGATGACTAGTATGTGGCGCGTACTAATTTTTGGATTGGACTAGGTCCTCTCCGCGGTAACTAATGAGTTGCATATTTTACTCAAAACCTTATGCTAAATTATGTTCTAAAGATTGTTGAAATATTTGGGCTATAAGTCGTGTTTGGGGCCTCGTGCCGGCCTGTTTAGACCCCTTGGGGGCATTTTACTACTGTTTTCCCTCACTATTTGTTGATTATTTCACTCAGCCACATTGTTCTTACTATTTTCGAAACTCAGCCTGAGTTATACTACTTTGAGATTTAAAATTATGTTTTTGGTCGAGTACCATATTTTACTGATTTGCCCGAGGGGCCTTTTGAGTGGTTCTGCTGAGTGATGGTGAGGTGCTGAGCGGTATTAGTGCTTGGGTTGAAGAGCCCCTCCAGAGTCTGTACACACCACCAGTGAGCACACCGAGTGTCGAGTTCCGAGTGACGAGCGATTGGGAGGCATGAGTGATTGTGAGGCATGCTCGGGGGGCTGATTATGATGCATGTTTTGCCCGAGGGGCTACTTATGATTTTACTACTTTCATTCTGACTTACGAAATATGTTTTGCCCGAGGGTGTCTATATGATTCATTACATTTTCATACTAAATCTTTCGGTTTGAGTTTTAAAAATATTCGTTCTTCAAAGGAATTTTCTGGACTTGGTTTTAAGGCATGATGATTTAGTATATCTATGTTTACACTATTGAAAAGTAAGGCTGTGTATATTGTAATTTGATGGCATTGATTTTATGCGTACTCACATTACTCCTTGCACCCCTGTGTGCAGATTCAGGTGCAGATATTGAGCATTAGCCATTTATTCCACGCGGAGCCAGATTTTGGGATATAAAGGTAGATGTTCAGAGTCCGCAGCATCTCTGTTTTCCCTTCTTGTTGTATGTAGCTTTCATTCAGAGGTTTTGTATTATAATATTATATCTTGGCATATTCTTCTAGATGCTCATGAGTTGTTGGCTCCGGGTCTTGGGGTTGGTGGCACTGTTTTATTTGTCCTACTTTATTTAGTAATCTATGTATGTTTTATGAAATGCTTGAAACTTGATTGGGATTCTTAAAAGAAATTTCGAACATGCGGTAGTTGGCTAGCCTAGTTCCACGATAGGCGCCATCATGGCCGGTTTAATATTTGGGGTCGTGACACACCCACACTAGGGTTGGGTCACGACCCTAGTTATGGGGCCTAGCTACTCATAATAATAGCATAAATCAAAGATAAAGATGAAATATAAGCCATAATATTAAAATACAAGATGAAAATCTAAAGATTGAATATAAATCTACTCTAAAATTACTCAAAAGGGTATAACCCAGCCTTTCACGTGCTCCCTAAAACAAAACTTAACCTAAAAATGTCAAAAAGGTCTATTTATACACAACTAAAATTTGCGGACAAAAATGCTCATGCGGAGGATTCGCGGACGCGTAATTCTTACCGCGTCCGCGTTTTAGCTTTCACGGCTGCATAATAATGAACGCGGTCCGCATTTCTTCATATTTGAACCTGGGCTAGGACTGGTTTCACCGACAGCGTAAAATCCACCACGTCCGCGTGTGCTTAATTCGCGGTCGCGTAATTTGAACATAGGCCACGTTCTTCAGTTAATCTTAACTTGAAGGGCCTCTGAACCTCGGAGTACGCTCTCAGCAAAACTACCATCACGGTCGCGCTAGATATCCTGCAGGCGCGCTTTTCCATCGCGGTTAACGGTCAATCTTGTGCCCCAAAACAGTCTCTATAAATCTCACTTTCGCAGACCGCGTATTTGAGGCCACCTCAGCAGTGGTCCTTACGCGGCTGCGTATTTCTACTGCCCTTAGCGCTCAGTTCCCAGCCTTAATTTTTGCAAGTGTGACTCCTTCTTGAGTTGATTATGGCTTCTTTGTCTCATTTTGACCAAACCCTGCAAGCAAGCACATTAAGTTAGTTTTCGGGAATACCTTTACGCATTTTTGACCCAAAACTTAAGGAAAAGAGAGCAACTAGTAGGCTAAAATCCCTAGTTATCAACTCCCCCAAACATAAGCTTTTGCTTGTCCTCAAGCAAACAAGGTAATTCCCACCTCCACAAGAAGAAGAAAGGAAAATTTCGGATGTTCTAAGGTGACTTTATCAAGCATCAATTGGGACTAAGAATTGCCCTCAACACAAATGCATTATCAACAACATCAAGTTATGACCTTTTGGGTTCTATAGTTCTAGCATGACATAAGAGCATCAAGAGTTGACTTAATTCATCAAGGAGGTTCGCTCTCTCACATAGGTCATTGTGGATCCCAGACTCCTCCTCCTCTACTCTCCTTTAGAAAATCTCACTTTTTTAGAATGCAACACTCAAATAAAAATATTGAAGAAATGCACTCATCATTATCAAAGGAATGTCACAAGTCTGCCTCTCAGTACCATAGGCTTGCCCCTTATGTAACTCGCCACTAATATAAGCTCACTCAACTTGAAATGATATAGGGCTTTAGCGGGGATGTAATGAAGGCTTTTGGATCAGTGTAGGGCATAATGAGCTATGATGGTTTCATCTTTCCTTAAGCACTCCATTTTCTCATTTTGGCTCGTACTTTCGTGACTCTTTGAGTCATATTCTTCTTCCTAAGGGGAGTTAGAGAGACACATTGTCACTCTTTCTTATTCTTGACAATCACTTTCTCCTTTTTTTCATCATTTCATGCCTTTCAACATTGCGTTCTTTGAACCCATACAACCTTTACTTACATTTTTTTCTATGTCTTTTTGACTTTTCATCATTTTCTTTGCCTTTGAATGTTCCATCATATGAAGATCCTCGTCTCTCCCCCAAACTTATTATTTTGCCTATCGTTCAACATGAATGCTAAGGGAAGAAAGGGTACCAAGAGAGGGTAGTTGTAAGACGGATAAAGGCTTGTAATGTGGCTATTGAATGAAAAAGTCTTAGGCTCAAAGGGGTTGACTAGGGGTATATTGGTAGGCTACGAAATCTTTCAAAGTTCAATAAGGACCAAAGAGAGCCTACAATCACTTTTCAAGTTGAGATACACTTAGAATTTTGCCTAGACAAACATTCAGGGCCAGTCCAGACCTTTTAACATAAAATAAAGAATAAGGGACTGACTTCTTTCTTGAAAGAATTAAGAATCAATCAAATCTCCCCAAGTAGGATTCAAACCTACGACCAATCGGTTAACAACCGACCGCTCTACCACTGAGTTGTTCTAGACTTATTGGCACAGAACTTGGACTTACAATTCAATACGCCACCTCTCAAGCCACTGGATTTTTAAAGAGAACAGATTTGAGGGCCCACAACAACCCTAGCTAAGATTTAAGGTCACAGATGGCTCAAAGAGACCACTTGATGATGATTTTAGTCAACTCAAGAGTCTAAAGGTCGGAACCAGAGCTATTCTTGTCAATTAACTTGTATCTAACCATGAGGTCGAAGGTAAATGTGTTAGTACCAAGTGAAGCCTACTTGAGACACTTTTATTTATTACTACTATATATCAAAACAAAATGAAAAACAGAATCAATCCCTTAAGAAGGTTTTCACGCCATCCATCTTTGGGAAGAGCCACCCGGTTCACACAATATCTACCTTTGGAAAGAACCGGGGCATTGAGTAAACCAAAGGCTTATTGATCACGTAAAATGTAAAAAGAAGCTACAAAGTCAAGAAGAAGCTACTAAAGGAAATAAGAAGCTAAGCTATTAAGGAAAATTGCAAAAGAAGTTATAAAGTAAACTACGGAAAGTAAAATGAATATATACAACAACGGAGTGAAACGAATATATGAAAAATAGGGATGAATATATACATGGGATGGTAAGGTTATACACATACCAAAGGTGAAAAATAACTAAAAGTAAAAATAAAGAAAAATAGTATCAGCATTATTACAATCCAGTCATCAAAGTCATCAAATCAAAATAAGACGCCCCCCCCCCCCAAATAGAAGTTAACATTTTCCTCAATGCTAATAGCAAAAAATAAGATTAGGGAAGGGAGATAGAGTAAATAAAACTCCCTATGTGGACTCTGTCTGCATGGGGCCAGGCACACTAGCTGGGTCCTCAGACTGTGTAGGCTCATCAGCTCCTTCAGGATCCTCCAGCTGTATCTCAAAGTCATCAGACTGGGGCACCAAAAATCACCTCACGGGCTCTCTGTCAGCCTCTTACTCGGATGCCTTTATTGTTTGTGCTGCAGGGGAAGTCTCCTCCATAAGTAAATCAAGGGGGAGGTCTCCAGCCGAAGTGAGTTTCTCTACCTCTTTCTTCAGCTTCTCCATCGACTCCTTGGAAGCTTGAGTCTTCTTCAACCTTTTGACCTACTTCCCAGGTCCTTGATCACCTTTCCATGCATATCCAAAGTCTCAAAGATATTCTTTTGATTGTCCAGGATCTGCTTCAGGGAATCCTCCACTAATGGGGGTAGCTGAATCTGTGCTGGACTTGCTTGTGCTACGAACGCACTGGATAAGATAAATAGCTTTGATGTAGCTTCCTGCATCAAGTTGTTGATGCTGGACAGAGTCTAATTAACCAACAGTGTAGTGTGAGAGTAGCTGAGGAGGAAGCCACCGACAACGGGGCAGAGACAGATGGCCCTGAGGAAGGAGGTGGCATGGAAGCAGATGAACCTTTAGCTGTGGAAGGCTCGGACAAGTGGCCACTACCCTTGGCTCTTCATACCTTCCATTGGAGGTAGTGTCTTTGCCTTTGGACTTGGGGTTTTCTACTCCCTGAAGGTTGTACCAAGAGAAAGATCTTTCTGGCTTCACTTTCTTGTCAAAATCCCTCCATTTTATCCCTTGGTCTTATAAGTACACGGTGAGGAAGTTAGGGTTGGGATATGATATTTCTTCCTTCCCCATAGCTTTAGTGATGATTCTGGACATAATGTTTCCCACATTTATCGGGTAACCCACCGTGATAGAAGCCATAACGATTGCCCGAGAGACTGGGATATCATTGTCATGCTGGGATGGGTCTAGCCGACTGCAAATAAAGGTGCACCACCCTTTTTCTTCAAAAATCAGAGTGTTTCTAGCGATTTTTACGCTAGGTGTAAGCCAACCCGGAGTTGTCCCAGGAATGGCTATCACCCCTGAAAACCAAGGACGGTGTGCCTCATCTAATGACACCTTATCAAAGTAAAGGGATTCGTCCACATCATTGAACTTGACATATCATTTCAGAGTCGGGCCATCAAACATGATCTTCCGGTTTCGTAGCAGTCACATAGGTTATCTTTTTGATGTGGGAATAATTGGCATAGAATTCTTTCACTAATTACTCATTGGCCTCCGGGAGCCTGCTAGTGAAGAATTTCCATCCCATTCTTTCATCAAACTTCTTCTTCACATTGGGAGTCTGGGGTAGAAGATCCCTTTATATGAATTGCCTCTTGAGGGTGAGTGACCTTTGTGGCCACCTTTCCCGGAACTTGTTGTAAGATTTTTCACTGAAAAATCTATTTGCCCATACTGTTGGCTTTCTTTATCTCACCAAACCTCCCATCTGGGTATCACTTCCACTCTCGTCATCTGGGACATCTTCTTCATCAAGATTTATAGGAGAAACTATTGTGGAGGTAGGAGTTGCAGTAGGCGGAGTAGGTGGTGCTGACGTCTCACTACCTTCTTTTGAGCCATCAGACGAATCATACCAGGAGGTAGATTCATCGACGAGGCGGTAGGGTTGTGATAGGAAAAGGCCTCTTGTTGAGGTTGTGCAACTTCCCTTTCAGAAATCTCCCGGGATGGGAGGTACTCACTAGTATCAGATGAGTTGGGAGTGGATGGTCTAAGGGTTTGTTTCTTGCCAATGACCCTTCTAGGTCATTGGCGTAGAATTCTTTGACTAATTACTCATTGGCCTTCGGGAGCCTGCTAGTGAAGAATTTCCATCCAATTCTTTCATCAAATTTCTTCTTCACATTGGGAGTGTGGGGTAGAAGGTCCCTTTATATGAATTGCCTCTTGAGGGTGAGTGACCTTTGTGGCCACCTTTCCCGGACCTTGTGGTAAGATTTTTCACGTACAAATCTATTTGATCATACTGTTGGCTTTCTTGATCTCACCAAACCTCCCATATGGGTATCACGTCCTCTCTCGTCATCTGGGACATCTTCTTCATCATGATTTATAGGAGAAACTATTGTGGAGGTAGGAGTTGCAGCAGGCGGAGTAAGTGGTGCTGAAGTCTCACTACCTCGTTTTGAGCCATCAGACGAATCATACCAGGAGGTAGATTCATCGACGAGGCGGTAGGGTTGTGATAGGAAAAGGCCTCTTGTTGAGGTTGTGCAGCTTCCCTTTCAGAAATCTCCCGGGATGGGAGGTACTCACTAGTATCAGATGAGTTGGGAGTGGATGGTCTAAGGGTTTGTTTCTTGCCAATGACCCTTCTAGGTGCTAAGGGTGTTGTTTGTTTCCCTCTGCCCCGGCGTCAGGAGGATTCTCCCTTCCTTTGTGGTTTTTTAGAAGCACCATGAGATCGCACCATTGTCTGTATACACAGTCAGCTAAAGCTCATTAGTATTGTTGTTCAATGAAGCATCAAAGGAAAGCAGATGAAATGATTATAGTGTTTCTCATAGCAGGGGTCCGCTGTCTGCTGGAAAAATAGGCGCGGCCGCGAACTGGCAATCGCGATCCGTGTAAGAAGGGACATGGCCGCGGAAGAGTGGGAATCAGACTACCCAGTCTCTAAAGCTTGGTTTACTCTTACCGCAAAATAAAGGGCGCGGCCGTGAATCTTCTAGTGCGGTCCACCTAAAAATGAACACGGCCGCTAAACCAATTTGTTAACTCTATGAAGCTTAGCAACGCGGTCTGCGAAATTATGGACGTGGCTGCGAAAAGTTAACCGTGGACGGCCAGAAAATCTCTGCGTCCGTGAACTTATAAGCATTTAAAGATCTCAAAAAAGCATGAACACGGACCGCATAATTTAGACCGCGGTCCGTGAAATTCAAATCATACTGGCACTGAGGAACTAATTAAGGCCTAGGTTTTCACTTAGTGCAAAAATTAGGCAATTAACCGACATAGTGAACAAACGTATCCCCCATTAGGAATGAAAATCAATTACCCATATTGAAATAAGCCTCAATTCTGCATCATTTTTATTTTGGCATGTATTAACCCTAACTAAAAAGAAAAAATATAACTAAAAGAAAGAAAAGAAATAAAATTAATACTAAAATTTGAGCATACCAGTTGTGAGATTTGTAGTGGAAAACTACTCTTGATTAATGATATGAGAATTGAAGTTTAAAGTAGAATAGGGTGAACAATGGTCTAATTGCTCTGAGAGTTCGAAGGTCGAAAAGGGTAACAATGATAAGGATGTTATATTTATACCCACAAAATGGGTACTCATTGACTTACCTGAGCGCGGTATGCGAAATTCCACCACAGGCCGCGCTTTTTACCTTTCAACGAGTCTTTGCAGAATTTGGTTCGCTGTGAGCTATAGTGTCCACCCCTCAATGTCCACAACTGTAGTTGATAGGCACCCCTCAATGTCCACAAATGTAGTTCCCAGCCAAACAAGCTTTGTGAATTCAAGCAAGTAGCAGATATGCAGTCAAAGTATACACATGGAAACAAGTAATGGTTTTGAAAAGACTCGCAGTCTAAGCACACATGTGTAATAAAGTTTTGAAAGATTTATGGTCTAAGCACACATATGTAGGGGATAGGGGAGTCCTAAGTTGTTTATCCTATAGGATCACATCAATACAATGCCCGATAATCACTCCTCAGCGAGGGGTTACACGTGACATTAGCGCACCAGTAATCATATCCATAACTATCTTTTACCCCAGCCCTTAGCGGTTATTAAGTGAGTTTATTTAGCAATCTCTATCTGTGCTTTTACCCGTCCCTTCTTAGAGGTCCTGGAGGAATTTAGGACCTCTAAGTATAGGTAGTTCTAGACAAACCCCTAAGGTTTTAAAAGGATAAAATTCTAAGCGACATGCAAGAACAAATATGACTAATCAGATAAATGCAGGAAAGCAGTCATGAGGCCTAGATTTACCTCCACAAATAATGCACATAATCATCACGTCTCAAACACAAAGAAGAGGCAGTTTTGTTAGACAGGATCCTAAGACAGGATATCTAAGTGAATGTCAATGCACATAAATATGCAACTTTATTTCATAAACTCATAAGTAGGGGCCTAATCAATTATCCTATTGATTTTTAAGCCTATTAACCTTTAGACAGTTCAGAAGTTGTTTTTGCCTAAAAACATGATGTTCTAGGTGTTACGAAAATGCAGGGATTTTTACAAGTTTTATCTAAAACAGGATAAACATATGCGAGATTGCTTTATTCCTCTTTTCATGAATCAATAGTTTAAACTAGGCGTGGCTAAGCAAATACGAATGAAATCCTAGAGCATGGTATCTAATATGAACATATAAATGCAGAATGGTTAACACATGATTTCAGAATGCACAGAATTCCTAAAGCATGATTTCTAAATGCACAAAGAGTTACAGGATGATTGAAACATGATTTTGAATGCACAAGAGTAACAGTGTTTATATTGATTTTATTATACAAGGATCAGGATTTCTAAGTTGTAAGCATAAGCATAAATTAAGGACATGTTATACGTTAAAGCAGTAAGCATGAAAGCCTTAAAGACATGATATCTAATGCATGTTTGGCATGGTTTGATTGAATATGTTGGTCCTAAGCATGGATTCTAATGCAGATATAGTGAATGTAAAAGCCTAAGGCATGATTTCTACCCAATGATAGGATATATAACTACCCTCTCTATTTCACTAGCCAACCTTAATATTTGTTTACAATAATTATTACAAACCAACAACTAAATGAATTACATGAATAGATAGTGAAGAAGAAATTAAACTATAGGGAGCCTGAAGTAGGTCCAAATGTACCAAACTTTCCATAGACTCAAATGCCAAAGTCATAGCCTTTCTCATGTTCGGGTGTGTCACAGTTCCCTAAGGACCTCAAGGATCCCTAGCAGTACTCACACCCAGATTTCAATCGTAGAACTGAGTAAGTGCAGTGTGGAAGAGACAGCCCCAGTGCATCAGAGTTTAGAGGGATCTCACAGGAATCCCAAAGCAGTCACACACTGGAGGGGCAGAACTTAAGGACCTAAGAGTAGAGTGAGATTGCTTGACATGGTTTTGAAATGCTTTGGTATAAAACAGTATTGAAAAGACTCAGTTCAAGCTTATAAAAGTATGAAGTGGTTTAGTAGTAAAATAGTTTGAACAAGAGTAGGGTAATTAAACAAACACTAGATCAACTACAAAACATAACAGGTTCATCAACAGTCAAACAATAGTCCTTCATACAGGGGTAAGGGGGTTGGGGACAGATATATCACCCAAGGCAAGCATATAACAAGGATAAGCATAGAAATCTCAAGGAATAGCAGACAATATGTCATGGGTTCCAGAATTGCTAATTGGGGACATGGTTGCATAGAATCAGAAGTGCTTAGGGACATGTGGGATTGGGGATAACTAATGACGTAAACATAGTATAGGAATATGAATTTCAGAACAAACAATAGAATACATAGTGGTATCAAACAAAATTGAGCATATAATCAGAACAACTTAAGGTAACAATTGCACAATAGGTGCATACCAGAACTAGGCAACTAATAGACAAGCATTCAAAGACAGAGTAGAGTCACATGGAGACAGATTACCCAGGAAGTAAACATGTTCATAAATAGGCTGATCCGAAAAAGGGGGCTGGAACATAACTAGTATACTAAGTAAAACAAGTTAAACATATGTTGAGAAGCAAACAAAAGACAGAAACAAATTAGTAAAATGATAAACTAAAGCAGTAGAAGAAACACATTGGTTTTGGAACTTGAATTTAAAATATAAACATACAAATAAGGAGAATAGACACAAAGTGAAGAACAAGAAAGTGCAATAGTTAGCCTTGGCTTGCAGCCGGCTAATTCAGTAACAAAAGTAAGCAGAAGTGTTTTGGAGTGTATGAGAGAGTTGTGAACTAATGTGAGTTCGTGTGTGTAGAAGACTGTGTAAGGAGAGTAGAAGAGAGCAATATATATAGTAGTTTTAAATCTAAGTAAAATAAGGTAAGAATCAAAATTGTACAGTGATTATGGAACTCGGAATCTATTAGAGTAAAATCAGTCCAAGTCTTCCCTTAATTAAGGGAAACAGTTGAAACTACAAAAGAACATGTAACAAGTAAGGAAAGAAATCATGTATAGCTAGAGAATAACAAATAAAAAAATAATTCATACACAGTAGGTACAAAGTAAGCAATTAGGGCTGGATAAATAAGGTCTAATGAAGGAAAAAATCAGTATGAACCAATTAATAATATAGTCAATCACATAATAAGGTAAAAAAATAGTTTACAGGTTGTAAAAACAAGAAAAGGTAACCGGAAATCAGTGAAGAGTATCAACACAGGAAATCAGGATTCAAAGAATCAAAGAATAGCACTGACTAAGGGAAATAGTGTAGACTCCCACGAATAAAAAAATAAATCCAAACACAAATAGAAGGAATCGGGAAATATGAAACCTTTTTAATGGACATATTAGGGTAAAAAATTAATTGAAGCAGAACTTAAGAGAATCAAACATACAGACAAGTTGAGCGAATAGATAGTAAAGATGAACTCAAAACCCAAAACTAAAGCTAGAAAATTAGGGTTTTTAAACATAATTAGTTAGGTTAAGGGAGAAACTAAATGAAAATCGTTTAAACACAATAAAAATCATAGAATAACACTTTAAAATCAGAGAAAATCGTTTTGAAGAGAAGTGCAAAAACCCTAGTTATGAAGATGAAGGGACACTTCGAAAATCCTAAAGGTTTTCATAGAAAAACAGTAAAATAGCTCAAATATATCAGATCTGTTACAGATCTAAAGAGGCAAGAGATGAAGTTAGGTTTTTGAGAGAGATAACCCATTGATAGAGAGATTCCGACTTAGAAGCCGTAGATTTAGTAATAAAATAGGACGATCGTACTCAATCGAGCCATGGTGGCCTGAGAATGGTGAGAACAGGCCCAGGGGTGAATGAACGTCCACTGGTCCCCTTGAGGACCTCAAGACAACAAGAATCCCGGCCATAGGAGAGCCATTAGGGATAGGAGTGGTGGTGAACCACCATAATTAACGGCGAGCAAGCAACGACGGGTGGAAACCATGGTTAGGGCAGAGGGNGGGTAGGATTTAGGAATTGGGCATGGGTATTTGGGCTGGTCTAATTAGGTGTTTGGGCTGGTTTAGTTAAGGAATTTGGGCTGGTTTAAGTATGTTATAATTGAAATGAAATGGGGCTATTTGTTAAATACCCAATTCGAATTAGTTAAAATAATTTATAAAATAGCTAGTAATTATAAAAAAATAATTTCATGCATAGAAAATAGTTAAAAATGATTATTTAGTATTTTAAAATACAAAGGAAAAAAGATGCCAATTTGGCTAATTACGAAATAATTAAATCAAGAAATGTTTTTGAAATCATTTGTGATGAAACTTTATAATTATTTATTCGAAATAAAATACTGGACAAATTAATAAAACAAAAATTATGCCAAAATACCAATTGCTAGTAATGCATGATTTTGAAGGTATATATGCAATTAAGAATATTTTAGGAAAAATTGGGTATCAATAGTCCTCTAGTATAATTTTGTGCATGGAAAAGGCAGGGCTTATGCCACGAATGTCAGCTAGAGTCCATCCAATTGCCTTTTTCCTTCTTTGAAGCACCTCAAGGGTGGAGTTTACCTGCAGTTTGGTTAAGCAACCAGAAAGACTAACAGGTAATGTAGAAGAAAGGCCTAAGAATTCATATTTGAGGTGCGAAGGTAGAGGCTTCAACTCCAATAAGTGTGGCTCCTTGATCGAGGGCTTTGTCAGTGGAGTCTTCCGGTTTTCCAAGTCGAAGTAGAGTTTACGTGGCCTATATGAGTAGGATCCCATTCCTTGCAAGGCATTCGCACATTCAACCAAGCCTTCCCTTTCATCATCATCATGGTTCAACAACACAACTTTCATAGGGTCTTCCATATTGATCGTGGAACTCGTATCATCAACTATCACCTCCGTCACAAGATCCAAAAAAGAGCAAACTTCATTACTATTCGGTTGCCTCATTGATTTGCACACGTGGATTAAAAATTTTTCATCGCCCACCCGGAAGGTGAGCTCCCTTGCTTCCACATCAACCAATTCCTTTCCTGTTGCTAGGAAAGGTCTCCCAAATATTATAGGCACCTCATAGTCGACTTCGCAGTCGAGAATCACAAAATCAGTGGGCAGAATAAACTTGTCGACTCAGACAAGAACATCACCAATAATACCAAGCGGCCTCTTCATTGTTCTATCCGCCATTTGCAATCTCATCGAAGTAGCTCTCGGCTGTCCAATACCCAATGTATTGAATATGGAGTATGGCGTCAAATTAATACTTGCGTCCAAATCACACAAGGCTTTTGCAAAATCAGCAGTACCAATGGTACATGGATTTGTAAAGGCGTCAGGATCTTTAATCTTTAGAGCCATCGAGTGTAAAATAGCACTCACTTGACAAGTCACTTTGATGGTCTCACAATTCATAGATCACTTTTTAGTTACCAAGTCCTTCATGAACTTGGCATATCCTGGCATTCGCTTAAGAGCTTCCACCAAGGGACATTGATTGACAAGCTTTTCATCATCTCAATAAACTTATTGAATTGGTTTTCATTATTTTTCTTGGCAAGTATTTGAGGATAAAGTGGAGGAGTCCTTGGAAAATGAGCCTTGGCTTTAGACACTACCGTTTTCGGTATGTCTGTCACGTGTTCCCTAGACGGGTTCACGTCATTTTTAGTTTCCTCCCCGTTGTCATGAATATTGATACTCACTTCATCATTCAAAGTCTCATCATTCATTTTTTCATCAATTATTTGATCATCATCATTTTGCAACACAAGATCATCACTCACAACTTTCTTTTGATTGGGGGTACTTGCATCTCCACCCCTACCGCTTCTTGTGGTCGCCGCCATGGCATGGCTTGTATTCTTCCCTCCCTTCGGGTTTACTACAGTATCACTTGGTAGAGCCTCTTAGGGAGAGTATTCAATGCTTGTGAAATTTGACCCATTTGTACTTCCAAGTTACGGATTGAGGTGGTACGGGAAGCTATTTGAGTATCAGAGTCGGCATTCCTTTACATCATATGTTTAAACATACTATCTATCTGCCCCATCTCATTGTTTGAAGAACTTTTCTCTCGAGATGGATATGTAGGTGGATTTTTGGGTTTTTGATACATCGGGGGTCTTTCAAAGCCCGGCCCCCGGTTTCCATTTCCTCCCCAATTGTTATTATTGTTGCTACTCCAATTGCTATTGTTGTTTCCTTTATTCCCCCAGTTTTGGTTGTTGTTCCCCCAATTGTTCGAATTGTTGTTGTTGCCATTATTACCATTCCCTTGGATTTGGTTGCCCCAGTTTTGATTGTTCCCTTGGGATCTCCATTGTTGATTTGGAGCATTGCTCCGTTGTCCTTGATAGTTGTTAGCATATAATACTTGTTTACTTTGATCATCATAAGAATCGTCTTGGTTGTAACCACTACCACTTTGCTCATATTTTTCTTGATTTCCTTGCACTTGTTGACAATACTACCTCCTCTTGTTGACCATTAAATTTACCCCTTCCCTAGAATTTACTTGTCTTGGTCCCTATACTTGCTGAAACTGGGCCTTTGCTAACTGATTCATAGTAGTTGTCAACTCGACTATGGCTTGTCTGTGGGCATGAAATTCCTTGTGAAGATGAATGACATTAGGATCACCCTGAGGAAAATATGCTCGACTCTGCCAAGCTGAGGATGTGTCAGCCATCTCATCAAGTATGTCACATGTATCGACGTAAGGCATTTTCATCAAATTTTCCCAAGCTAGCTGATTCACCACATACTGATTGGTCGTGTTAATACCCCTATAGAATGTATGTTGGATTATTGCTTCAGTCATGTCATTGTTGGGGCATTCCTTGACCACAATCTGATATCTCTCCCAGATTTCATGTAGGGTTTCATTAGGTTGCTATTTAAAGGCTAAGAGCTCATCCCTCAACACTGCCGAATGACTCGGTGAGAAAAAATTGGTTATGAACTTATCCGCCAACTCATCCCAAGTGGTGATGGAATGGTTGGGTAGCCTCTCGGGCCAGTCTAAAGCTTTCCCTCTAAGTGAGAAGGGGAAAAGTCTCAGTCTCAGATCATCCTCCGATACGTTTGTCTGCTTGCTCCTCCATCAGGTGTCTACAAAACCTTTTATATGTTTATATGCATTCTGATGGGGAGCGCCAGTGAAAAAACCTCTTTGCTCCAACAGTCTCAGCATAAAATTTGTAATTTGGAAATTTCCCGCCTGAATCCGGGGCAGGACAATTGCACTGGCATAACCTTCATTTGGAAGCACCTGGTGTGCTGCCTGTGGAGGAGGTGGGGGAGCGTTTGGTACATTTTCATTAGCCTGGTGGCCTCTTCTTTTGACTTGAGGTTCAATATTAACCTCTTCCTCACCATTGTCATCTTCCCCCTCCCCCGGGAGAATATTTCTGAGAGCATCATTATGAGCCATTTGGTACCTAAAGTGATAGACACACAAAAGTTAGAAACACAGAAGGAAAGAAAAACAAGACATACAAATAGTTAGGTAGATTTCCAAAACCGTCTAACTCCCCGGCAACGGCGCCAAAAAGTGATTGATTCCAACCATACACAACTATACAGTAGCGAGGAGTGGTCGATGCAATTTTACCCGATGAGGCCGGGATCGATTTCCATAGGGAGTTAATTTAGTACGGACTCGGGTATCTAACTACTCTAGATGTGCGTGTTGTTTCTAATTGCACTTCCAGACATAGTTGTGATTGATTCTGTTCCACTTTTATACAATTGAAGGCTAAGAGTAATCTAAGTACAATATTTTTGTGAAAGTTTTCAGGGATTAAAAGGCACTAGGAAAGTGACTTCCGCCTAGGTGAGTATTTAATGTGTATAAAGAATTTAGGACAAGCTTGTTATGATTGGGGTCTTGATATAACCATCAAACAGAAGTTCTCACTCTATACCTCTCAGTAGTTTGTGTGACTTTGCCCGATTTGGCTTTCTCAAGCCCAAATGGGTGCTAATGCAGTGCTAGTGAAACTGGATCAAGTTGTGTATTACTATCTCCAGGTTTAACCCTTTAATTGAAGCTATCAATCTCTTGAATTCACCCCAATTCCTTGTTTGCCTAATTTTCGTAAACTTAGTCCCTCTTTCTCAAGAAGGGCCTAATTAACAAAGGCATGAATCAGTGCTTGCAACCATTATTTCTACAACTAAAGCATGAATTAGGCTAAATATCACTAACCCAAAAACAATTCAACCCTAAAATTCAAGATCCATTGAACACCCACACTAGGGTTGGGTCACAACCCTAGCTATAGGATCTAGCAAATAATAGCAGAAATCAAAGATAAAGATGAAATATAAAAAATAATATTCAAATACAAGATGAAAATCTAAATATTGAAGATAAATCTACTCTAAAATTACTCAAAAGGGTAAAACCCAGCCGTTCACGTTCTCTCTAAAGCAAAACTTAACCTAAAAATGTCAAAAAGGTATATTTATACACAACTGAAATTTCCGAACAAACATGCCCATAAGGAGGTTCCACGGACGCGTAATTCTGACCGCGTTCACGCTTGAGCTTCCAAGGCAGCGTAATATGAACGCGGTCCGTATTTCTTCATATTTGAACCTGGGATAGGACTTGTATCACGGATAGCATAAAATCCACCGCGTTTGCATGTGCTTAATCCACAACTGCGTAATTTTAACGCGGGCCGCGTTCTTCAGTTAAGCTTAACTTGAGGGCCTCTAAACCTCTAAATACGCTCTCAGCAAAAGTATTATCGCGGCCACGCTAGATATTCTGTGGCCGCGCTTTTCCATCATGGTCAGCGGTCATCTTGTGCCCCAAAACATCCTCTCCGAATCTCACTTTCGCGGACCGCGTATTTGTGACTGCCTCAACGGTGGTCCTTACGCGGCCGCGTATTTCTACCGCTCTCAGTGCTTAGTTCCCAGCCTTGATTTGTTTATGTTTGACTCCTTCTCGATTTTATTATGACTTCTTTGCGTCATTTTAACAAAACCTTGCACGCAAGCACATTAAGTTAGTTTTCGGGAATACATTTACGCATTTTTGACTCAAAACCTAAGCAAAAGAGAGAATATAATAGGCTAAAATCCCTAGTTATCAGTACACACCCGATCTACCGAAGACCTTACATTTACTCATCATATTCATGATGCAAAATCGAGTTAGTCTAACTCAACTCTTCCATGGCCGTTGTATCATTTGTTACCTGTGTGTAAAATTTTAGGTCATTCGGACTAGTGTTGAGGTATTTCTGCATCAGTTGTAGATTTTGGAAATTTCATAAGTTCTTAGGCTTGAATCCATGTATAATTGGTGAATTTGGTGTTATGTGATGTGTTTTGGAGGCTCGACTAAGCTTGGGTAAGGTATTGAGACTGCTTGGTAAGTTTGGTTGAGGTCATGAGGGCCTCGGGGATGTTTCAGATGGAACAGGTGCTTTTAGAACTTGGAAGAACAACTGAACCATTGTTGGTTCTGGTGTCTCGCACCTGCGATGGACTTTCCGCAGGTGCGGGCACGCAGGTTCGGGCTTGGCCAAGTCAACCAGCCCTCGCAGGTCCGGTTGGGTTTCCGCAGGTGCGGCCCCAGGCCTTTTAGTGGGTTTTCGCACCCGCGATGAATTTTTCCTTAGGTGCGGGACCGCAGGTGTGGTCCAAGGGGTGCATGTGCGGAAATTGCTGGGCAGTTATATCATATCCGAGGAATTGAATTTCATAACTTCTAAAATCATTTGGAGCTCGTCTGTAGGCGATTTGGAGTGAGTTTTTGAGGAAAAGCTTCATAGGTAACAATTTCTAACCCTATTCCCTTTGTATATCATTAATCTATGGCCATTTCTTCCATGTAATTAAGGGATTTAGTTGAAAAAAATCACGCAGATGGGAAGAAGTTCTCCCTAATTAGAAAATTCGACAATTTAATAGGATTTTGTCGTCGATTTTAGATGATTCTTATTTGAGTGAGTTCGTGAGTGAATGGGTGTTCTAAATTTGTAGCTTCCACTCGTTTCCGAGACGTGGGCCCGGGGGACATTTTGGGCGATTTTCCTAAATTTGGGTATTAGCCTCGAACTTATTAGCTATTTTGATTCCTTAAAGTGATATTTACATTATGCAATCAAATTGAATAGATTTGGGCCATTCGGAGTTTGATTCTCATGGCAAGAGTGTGGTTTTGAGTTAAGTAGTGCAGTCGAGGTAAGTGGCTTGCCTAACTCTGTGTTGGGGACTTCCATAGGCTATTTTATTACTGTTTTATGTTGATTGGGCGTCGTGTGCGTGAGGTGACGAGTACATACACGGTCCATTGTTGCAATCCCTTTTTCCTCCATGACTCAAATCATTTCACTCCTATTTCACTGATTCATGTATCGACTATGTAGTTTAGATTAGGAGATAGCATGCCTACCTGTTTCACTTGAATTTTCCCTAGTTATTACTATATGTACCATGTTTAGGTAGTTTTATCCATATTTTTTCCTATGATTTTTCCTAAATTGTTTTAGATAAAAAAATTGTATCCTGAAATTGCACTGCATTGCATATTTAAATTAGGACTACGAACGAGATTCCGGGAGCTTTCCCCCTGTACTGCATTGCATATTTAAATTTTGAGTACAGACGAGATTCTGGGACTCTCCCCCTATACTGCATAGCATATTTAAATTAGGACTATGGATGAGATTCCGGGATCTTTCCCCCTGTACTGCATTGCATATTTAAATTCGGACTAGTGGAGAGATTCCGTGAGCTTTCCCCCTGTACTGCATTGCATACTTGTTACAGTGATATATGTTGTGCTGAGCCGTGGGCTCCCTGTTGTTATTTCGTTATAGCTCATTTTTTATACTGATTTGCCTCAGCTTATTATATCTCTCTATTCAGATTTAAAACTATTTTTACTATAAAAATCTAGAAGAGCCTTAACCTGACCTCGTCACTACTGGACTGGGGTTAGGCTTGACACTTACTGGGTACCAATTTGTGGTGTACTCATGCCCTTTCCTGCACATGTTTTTCGTGTGCAGATACAGGTACCAACGCTTAGTTTCGTGGCTAGGGGTCCGAGCAGTAGCTTTTAGGAGACGGAAAGGTAATTCTGCCGCGTCCGCAAAGTCATTCGAGTCACCATCCACTCCAGATTTAGATAGATTTCTTTCTTATGTAAATTCCATCTCATTGCATAGAGCTATTTTGAGACAGAGATTATGACTAAAGTGATATTCCGAGTTTTGGGAAAAGTTGTATATTTGTATGCGCCAAGTGGCGATATTTCATTGTAGACTCACTTATTTCGTCTTTATTTCTATTGCTTTTATTTAATATGTGTTTAAGCAATTAGGCTTACCTAGTCACAGAGACTAGGTGCCGCTACGATGCCTTCGGATGGGAAATCGGGTCGTGACAGTAAGGTATCTTTCTTATTACATTATCATGAGTAAATGAAAACAGAGAGACTATCATGAGATAACCAGAATAAACATGTGAGAATACTTGACATAGAACGACCTACGAGCCTATAAGGCCAAAATAATCACTCGTACACTGAACATAGGCTGACAAGGCCATACAATCTTTCATATACATGATATATGTCTACAAGCCTCTAATATTACATAAACGTCTTAAGGCCGGGATAGGGGCCCGACTTACCAATCAATACATGTCTAAATCATACTGACCAAATAAGCAACTCCGGAGCAAATAGAGCGCACCAACATCTTCCGTTGAGCTGATAGCCTACTTAGAGGACTCTCAACCTGTCTATTGGAACCTGCGGGCATGAAATGCAGTGTCCCCAGGAAAAAGGGACATCAGTAAAAATAATGTACCGAGTATGTAAGGAATGAAAATTAGTAAACTATAGACATGAGAGAAACATGAAGTAACAGACTCAACATGTATATCTGAATATCTCTGTGAATAATTGATATTTATAATTTAAGCGTATAAATGTCATACCATGCATAGGTATATGCGTTCATAACATCATCAAGCCTCTAAGGGCATCCCATCATATTTTCTCGGCCATTGTGGGCAAATCATCAACGTATACCAGCTGATCAGGTGGTGGTGCGTATATAA